>JBBPQV010000002.1:0-163678 GCA_038092675.1 Boletus rufocinnamomeus
CGGTCCAGACGACGCGCCAGGTTCCTGATATTGACAAGAAGGGGCAGGTCACTGAGGATGCACCGCAGACATGGCCTCGGATACGTACCGGCGTGTACAACGAAGGAACCTGCAGACTTTGGAGGAATCGGAGTGATCATGAGAAATGGACGGCCCGGGGAAATACAAACAAGATAGACCCACTTGACGGCTATGTTGCTGTAAAGTTGTTGTCCCTCCCACAGGGTCTCTGGTCGCGCGTCTGAAGCCCTGTCAGACTGATGGAAAAGCATCCCCCACAGCCGCGACGGTACTGCACATGAAACAGCCAGCTTTGGGCCCGGATATCTGCCAGCAGAAACAATTGAACACCCCCGGTCACGTTGCATCGGCAATCCCCCGTCACCCTGTCACCGCCTCCATATGTCCTCCCAACCGATCTTTATTCAGTTTCAACGCGAGCTCGACGATCACAACGACAGACGGGAGCGTCTCATAAAGGTAAATCCACTTGACGCACCGTACACCAAGATCACCACGTTATCCGATGCTCAAGCTTCGTGTACATAGGCAAGTCGTGATGTAACCAACCTCTCGAAAAAGGTCATCTTCCTCCTGCACCGCATCATGAACGAGGACGTGCAAGACGTCCGTGCACATTCAAAACACGCATACGAACGTGGAATTGAGAAACTCCGCGAGGTCCGCGACATATATGCAACTATCAAGCAGGAAATACAGGGCGATTCCTTCTGGCGTCATCATCAATCCGTCTCCCCAGGTCTACAAGAGTAGATACTCCGTCAACGTACTACTCTCTTACCTCTCGAATGATGTCCTTCATTCAGATACATCGAGGCGTTGAGCTTTGCTCATTATCTTGGCCATGGCACCTTGGTCACCTTTAACCAAGTACAGACCGCCTTGTCGGACGACCATGGCGTCCCTGTACGTGGACATTTCCTGTTTGATCCGTGTAACCGTTTTCATCAGTACGCTCTCGCCTCAGTACTTTCCATTGCCCAAGGATGACTACTTACTTGGCCTGGCCGATCTCACCGGAGAGCTCATGAGATTCGCCATCTCTGGGTTTTCCCGCAAGGGGGGACGTGCTCGAGCTGTGCAAGTATGCAACTTTGTGAGAGGGTGTAAATCCGGCATGTGCTTCATCCCCAGCATTCACTGCCCTGGACTCATCAGTCATCAAGATTTTGACAGATTCACACCTCTTGTCAAGGGGCTTCGCAAGAAGCAGGTCGTCACTAACCAGTCACTAGAGAAAATTGAAAATGGTATTTGGTCACGTTCATTTTCTCTGGGCTACATTGAAACTGTTATGCAGCTGTGTATGCGATTGTGGTCCGAACTTCTGAATACGATCTGCCACCAGAAATACTTGATGATATCATAATCCGGTCAATGTCCAACTATGCGCACAAGGACAAGCGGGGTAATCGAGATGTTTTTAGCGATGATGAGCAGGAATATGATTATTGAAGGCATTGGATTGCTTCCAATTGAAACCAGCCTATCTTTGTAGTTACCATGAAGATCCGACCTTACAACGTTGTACATTCATTCCTCCCATACGCATCATTATATTGTACATTTTGTGTAGGAAGAGCGCATGCAGAAAAATCGTCCGTCCATAGGATGTTCCAGTCGTAGGTCCTGCCTGGTGATAATTACTCAATGTCTAGCGCGGGTTCCTCGTCGCGGCATTACACGTGCAACAATCACATCGTCATCATCGTCCATGCTCTCGTCAATTACCCACGGGGCTGCATATGAATGCTCTTCGACCTGATAGTAGCGTGGTTGACGCCGTCGGCGGGAAGTCTCTTTCAATTTTTCCTTTGCTGCTATGACAGCAGCCTGTTTTTTCCAGGACCTGATAACGTCGAGTATCAGCCAGCGGTATGGAGGGATAAATGGGTACACACTCTACTCGTTTATTCCATTCAATTCTTCTATATCCTTTCTCTTGCCACTCCGGGAATCCACTTCTCGCTAGCGCCTGAAGATGTTGCCGCACAAGATTGTCCACGGAAAAGTTCGGAAGCAGTGGCCTTCGGCCGGATAAACTCGACCGACATACGGCGCAGGTTGATTCGCATTTCTGAGAAAGAATCAGTCATGAACGCTGTTGTATCAAGCATGTAACACGTACGTTCTGTGCCAACCACGCATAGCCGCACTCGCCGCAACAAGTATGTCCACACGGATTTGATACTTGTGCACCAACGCTAAAATGCTCAGAGGTCAGTTCTCCAGCCACGCAACCGGATCTCAATGGTGTTCAACCTACAGCAAATCACAACAGCTATTGGGGAATAGTGTCTCAGAAATGTAGACAGAAAATCGCATGATGGACATACATGGGGCAAGTGAGCTCAGCTTCGTATCCCGCCAAGACAGATCGTACGTCTACGTCTTCCTGTGGCTCAGCTTTCCTCTTACCCTTTCTGTTGGTGGAGGATAATTCTGGGGATTGCATAGAACACTCGTGAGTTTGATTCAGGCTTCTTGTGCCCTCTGCCCAAAAGAACGCGTGAGTACCATGGAAATGGCCACAGACAGCACCATCTATGCGTGGCAGGACGTGCTTTGCAATGATAGAACAGACATACCACCTTGAGGAGGGTCTAAAACTGTTTTCAATGTGTCATCTAAATTCAATCGCCCATCTAGGGGTTCTAACGATAACGCACCTTTACCATCGGTTGGGTGACCACCTTTGTATACTGTTTAATATTGCATGGGTACGACACGACACAGCAAACAAACCGGGATTCCGTGACGGTGATTCAGCACCTAGATGTGCGTGATAACAACTTCTGAGTGGCTCTGAGTCTTCGATGTTCCTCACCTCGGGGCATTTCGCTGAGTGCGCGAGCTTCCAGCTCATCTACTGCGGCAAAGAAAGAGGAATCCATGTCCTCGACGCTATTTGACCCGGTAGATGGTACCGGACTCGCCGCGGCGTATGGTACCATGTTTCGGGAGTCAGCCGGGGGAACGGAGACTTCAGGAGTGCTGATCGTCGGTGCTTGAAGTTCGGGGATATTATCAAAGTCAAAGCCATCATATTCGTTGGGGAAGTTATCTTCGTCTTCGGGTTCTGCCATTGTTGTGAGCTTTGGTGGTCGGGCGCGAGTGAAGCAAGAAAGTTAGTCACGTCCGTCGTCCATCCACCGTGAATTCTATCACGTGACTCTATCATCGACAATGGAACAACAACCGAAACTTGCACCCATTGGATAAGCTCAAGCAGCGTCAACTTGAAACCACGAATGTTATTACGGTTTCGTCCTAACGTTTTGTTGAGTTGTCTTAGGTCCGCGGAGGGGGAACGACCATTTCACATGTAACTCCTTCAAAGCCGAGGAAACACTGCTGCTTAGATCATACCGTTCAACATTTAGCAACATGGAAGAGTGGCGGGCCAGGGCCACGTTTACTTCTCATGCGATTACCACAGATGAGACAGCGACTCGGATTCACAGATGTTCGAGGGAGAATCCAATCACCTTCTCAGCACTAATACTACATACTATTCTCACCTCTTGAAACGCAAAGCTTGACCACCGTCTTCCTGTTATACGCCACTGCGCGGATTATGCGCATAGTTTCAGTGGCACACGTATACAAACCCCTCGTTGAACCAAGACTTTGGGTTTATGATCGGCTCGTCAAGTACTTACCGTTTTGTGCAGTCTATGGAGTTGTTCTGCGTACGGACCCGATTATCGGCGCCGTTGCATATCTGTGCGTGATAGGCACGACTGGTGTGACAACTTGTGACACTGTGCAAGGCAAGCTGTGCCGTATGTAGGATGCGATGTAGAACAAGATCTAAGGTAGTAAAGCTGTTCGGTGATAAAGTAGTATGAGCAATAAGTATGCATAGTGATTAAAAGGAATGTACTTTCTCACATCCACACATAATATTTTCGGGGAGGACACGATGCCCGCGATATGCCTTGATCGCCCACGCCAATTACTCACCCTATGATAAGCCTCTCAATAAAACGTGCTGAGCGGATTGCGAATCTTTGATCAAAATCACATCATCAAAATTATTTTGGTGTAATTGAAAATTGGAAACATACCGGCGCATTGTCAGAACGGTTCAGTGCAGTCACCGCATTCTGCAAATATGCCTCTGTCTGCCAACATGCCGTTTGAGGTTGGAGAAGGTGCGGAGTTTGCCAAGGCAATTTAAATTGACATTGTTCACAATTTCTTCATTATTGCTCTTAGAATGTTAACCCAATGATTTGTATCTCACGGATTCGGACTAGTACTACATAAAGGCCTATCATCATATCTAGCACCATTTTTCGAACGATGGTAACATTGAGTTGTTGTTAATTTTGCACTCTCCAGCGGGAGTCCAACCATATCTCCAGCGCTCCGTCTGTCACGCTGTCACGTGAGGTTCGCATGTTATCTCAGTTGACCCATCGGCACCTCTCGTGAACTGGCACATATCCATATCTTATGGGGCGACGAATCAGATGACTCATTAGGACGAATGTGCGCAAGGAGAATTCCACTCTTTCTCCTCGGGGTGTCTACTTGACTACGAGGACCATCTTGTCATCTGTTAGCGAACCAATGAGGGAATCCAAGAGAAATGCATTTTTAACGCACACTGCCCTGTCGCGCAGTTAGCGCATCTTCTCACATAGGAGGGGATAAACCGGGCCCAGATGAACACGGATTCCGTGAGGAACTTTGGAGCTTGATGATCCTGGCTAGGAGTCCAAATAAGGTGCGGAGTGACAGCGATTCTGGTTCCACGTCAGTACTACCCTTTCGTCTGAGAGGGCCGATTTTACGAGAGTGGGACAGTGGGAATTGAGAAAACCTGAACGTGGAAAATGTTACTGTCGTCCTTGGCGCGATCACACCGTGTTTCACTGAGGGTGTCTGACCCTGCTTCAGAGTATGTTCTCAGGGTATTGTCAAGGAGGGCAAAAACTCGGATCGAGTATCATTAGAAGCAAATGCAAGTGCGACAACGGTGTATGCGTATGGCTATGCAATGTGTAGAAGTACAGAAGAGAACACGTGCTAATAAATGAGAGCTACTAGTTGAACCACTACACTGACACTCCTGAGGAAAGGCGTGCTTGCGACACGTCTGGAACATTTTGAGAATCGTCCGGAGCAGAGTCTCTGCCTGCCCCAGATGAAAGAAGTGACCCGATGGCCATGGACGCTCTGGATCTTGGTGAATACTCTTCAGAGTCACTGCGTGACGAGTAGGGACTGGGTGGTAGATCACGTGATGATGGATGTGAAGAGCGTGCATCATGATGTGAAGATGGTGGAGGGGAACGAGAGAAACGCTGTCGTTTACGGGGAGGTTGTGGTTGATGGGGTGGCTCCCTCGGGGAGGACGCAGACTTGAGGGCGGATTCATGTCCGTTGGACAGCTCAACCGTATGGCGTTTGTCTTTTGGGCTGTTGATGCAAGGTGATGATAGGGGATATTGCTGATGAGGTGCAGCAGTGGGGATCTTGGCATCGGTAGTGTACAAGTCTAGAAGTGTCCTGTGCAGCGAAGCTATGGCAGCGATGCGCTGTTCATATATGAGCACGGTGGAGACTATGAGGAGGAGGACGGCACCAACCTGGTCCTCTGCACTCTTGGCATTCAGCATGGCGATCAGCATGTCACGGTCGCCGTCGCCTTTAGACCTGTATGCGCCAAGGATCTCTCTTAGGCTTGGGGGGGGTGGCTGCAAGTGAAGGTGAGGGGACGTTAGAAGAGAGGAAGCGGAATATTGACCTGTTCGAGGACGTGCCAGGTGGACATGACGAGCCTCCTGTGGTCGAGGGACGTCGGGTGGGGGGAAAGGTGGGAGTAGTCTGCGGGAGGGTAGGAGGTATTCATTGAGACTTGGAGGCGGTGGATCGGATGCTCTCCATGCGCATAGTTTTTGTAGGACAGCCAAGTCCAACATTCTATCTTTGAGTAGCTCAAGGGCAATATATATAGAACGCCAAGCCAAAAGTGAGGCTGAATACCCGAAAAAGTTGGTCAGTTCTATATTTGTGATTTTGTGACACGTTATCCAACATGCAGTCCCCCCCCTCCGCAACAACAACAACAGCAGCAACGGTCGCATTGGTCGTCGAACCGGCCCACCGCGAGCAATGGGGGGGACTCGGGTGGGTTGGGGTGGTGAGCAGTATCTGAGTGTCCCCCTGGAGCTAATTTTGTGCCTGTTACACATCGGTCTTGGCAGGAAAACACTATTTATATCCGTGTCTAATCGAGGTGATTGCTTCATTTTGGTCCGGATCCTGAGTCACACGCCGCTCTGGCCAATCAAATTGTCAGCCACTCTATTTCTGACCCACACTTATTCAGATACATTCTTGCCATATTTGGCATTTGTAGTCGTTGTCAGGATCATGCTCCTCCAGTTATCCGTCACTTGCACTCCCCCGCTGCGGGGCCGTCCCTACTCCACCATGCACGCCCTCCCCCCTGCCAAAAAATTACACACACCCCATCTCTTCCCCAGGTACTCCTGGCGGGACCGCTCCAGAAGCCCCACTTTGTTCTACTTCGCAAACCACCACGAGGCAAATGCCCACCTCGCCCGACTTCCTCACGGTCCCATCGGCTTCGACCTTGAATGGCGCCCGAATTATCGCAAGGGCCAACCAGAGAACCGCGTCGCCCTCGTGCAGCTCGCAACGGCAGACACCGTCATACTTCTTCACATCCACCACATGACACGTACTTACCTTCATGTGTGGCGCAGCTGTCTTCTCACTGACACTCCCTCTGACAGAATTTCCGAGTCAACTAGCGGAGTTACTCAGCTCACCGTCTTGGATCAAGGCAGGTGTCAGCATCAAGTGTACGTAATCGCCTCTCGGATGCGTGGCCCCGTGGCTTCAAATCTCACCAGATGATTGCACAAAATTATACCACGACTACGGTGTATCTGTTCGCAATTGTGTTGAACTCTCCCTTCTTGCCCGCACCGTCGACAATGCTCGATGGAAAGGAAACTATACTAATCCACTTGGCTTGGCTCGATTAGTCGAGACATATGAACAAGCTACTTTGTTAAAGGGGAGAGTACAGCGTAGCAACTGGGAATACCATCTGAATGACTCTCAACGAGAATGTAAGTTGGTCGATTCACTAGTTTTCAACCCGATGCGTGGATCACGACAGGATTTTGATCGCCGTTACCAGACGCGGCAAATGATGCACACGCTGGATATGTTATTTATTCTCGCCTCCTTCACATGGCCCAAGCGATGGATCCCGTTCCACTACCCACCTACTATTCCTTCAGCCTCATCGATGGTCATTTACGGGATAGTTCAGGGATTTTCCCTTGGGAGGCACACAACCCAGATTATGATCCTGGTCCACCTCCGCCTCCAAAGCCCAAGGACCTTAACAAGGATAGCCAAGAACGCCAGGACTTGGCCTCTGTTATCGCGAGCGAGCGTCAGCATGACGCTTGAGAGTCCCCTGCCTTATCTTTCCTAGCACTAACACCGTTCTGCTCCACCGTTATTATTTGGATAATGACTCAGATACCATAACATGGAGAATCGGGGACTACAAAATAATCCGCCATTCGGATCAAGGGATGGGTTGCAGAGTACCAGACATCCTCTGGCACAGCATGGTAAACATCCGATCCGGACGGACGCACAGTTGCACTGGCTGACGCCAGTGATTTTTTGTCGTCGGCCGACGGCAATAGCACAGTGCTTAAATCCTATATTGTACACGTAGAAAACCATGACTCACTTCTCCAACCCTTGACTAATCTAAATTCGCGAAGTTGTACTCGTGATTACTAGGCCGGAAGGTTGTCGGGACTGTCTTTGTCCGAGATATCTCACTCGCATTCTCTTCCACTGAGGCGAACCTTGTAAATAATCATACATCATCACCAAATATCCCTACATGTCGTTCATATACAACGTTGGAGGACGCCTAGCAGGCGCCATCGTTTGTCCAATCACCAGCGGAACCTAGAAAAAAAAAGTAAAGCTCAAAATCTGTGGTGGAAGGTTTCATGGATTGCAGTTGCATACCTCCCGGGGTATCATTCTCCGTCCACCACTTTGCGGTCCAGAGATACCCACTGCACAGAGTTACTCGCAGGCAAGTAGACATTAGTTGATGTCACTCACCCGTAAGTCACCTCGTCACCAGCAGTGTATACAACACCTGACTGCCAAGCTGCCACCCCACTGCAGGTCCCCGTGGAGGTCGTGGTCGGTGAAGCAGTACTACTCGTCGACGTGGTCGTGCGCGCGGCCGAGGAAGTGGTTGTCGGAGAAGTAACACTACTCGTGGACGTGAACGTGCCTGCAGCTGAGGACGTGGTTGTCTGCGATGGCTGTGTCGACGATCCCGCACAAGCACTAACTGCAATCCAATGTGGGTGAATTCAAGGCAAGCAATCAATAGACGTACTTGCGCTCCACCCGCTCGAGCCACCACTGGGCACGGCATTGGTCCAGTAAGCTGCCTGTGTGGTTTCTTAGTGGATGGTCCCTTCACGAGGGCTCAGGTTGCGTACCTCCCAGATGTAGCCTCCGTATGATACCTCTTCGCCAGCAGTGTATGCTTGTCCCGAAACATACGCAGCGGCTGAACAAGCCGGGTAGGTGAACCCAGTGGAACCCGTAGCGCTCAAAGCCTGCTTGATTGCAAGATCGTATCTATTGTTGGCTGTGCTAAAATTTAACCGGTGAAACAGCAGGCATCTCTCAGACGGGCGTACCATACGCCTGGGAAGCGTCCCATAGCATGACACCGCCAAATGAAGGAAAACTTTCCCTCATCCGAGTAGCGATGGTGCTAAGATTCCCGATGGGCACGTAACCTGATCCGGCAGCGGTACTTGAGGCAGGGGCGCCAATGTATATTTTCACCTGGTGAATATTATAGTCAGCAAAATATGATCCGAAAGTGGAGACTCGATAGCGCACATACATTTGCATTTGGGCTAGTCTGCCGCGCCCACATGTCCCTGGTGGGAGTATTACCATGAAAACCAATGTCCTCGTGATGAGCACCCACCAGACACCAAAGTCCCAATCCTGATCCAGAGATCAGTGTGCAAGACACCTGATGCATCCAAAAATGAACTTGCCGATACGATGTTATAGTTTTGGAGGCCACACGCATTATTATCTGGCGGAGATTAAGTCCTGAGCTCGGAGGAGCAAATTCTGCTTACAAAATTGGACGTAAATTGCATCAAACCCGACTTGATCAATTACGCTACCGAGATTAGCATCTGGGAACGGACACTGCGGTGCACCTTAGAAGAGTTAGAGAAGAGTGTACTCTCATATGGCGAGATGAACACCTGTGATGTAGTACCTGTACAACATTAGTCATTATATCCACGGATCAAAATCCGAGTGAACTCACGGTTTGCTAGCCCCTGATGCCAGAGTGCGGATTTCTGTGACGAAAGCCGCATAACCAGTAGATCCACCCCCTTCGATATCAAGGTCAACACTGCAACTGTCGTTTGAGTGGCCTGGTACTCGGTGCATTGATCATGATCAACTTACCCATCCAGCACTGCGCCGCCAAAGGGTCGTGTGGTGCTGCTCCCACCCAAAAACAGGTTCCAAACTGCAAGTCATGCCCTCAGCCGGGTCTAGATAAGGATGCAAAAATACTCACTAGTCTGTGCAAAGGTCTGTGCCTCCGCATCATCGGTGAAGCCGACGCCACCGCCCGCACCTCCTAGAGAAATGGTTACGATCTTGCCTTTCGATTGACAATATTCAATGTCTGCAGCCAAAGCAGAACAGTTGGCAAGATCAGTTCCCGGAAAAGTGGCATTATCCGTCGGGTTACATGTCTAGCTAAACAGTCAATACAGAGCTGCGAATCCGAGAATTTGAGGCGCACATTCGCAAGATTTAGCACGGGCATTCCGCCGGTGCCGAAGAACGTGTTCACGAAAGCAACAGGCAGGACATCTATGGCATCGTCCTTTGATGCCTGGAGTGAGTTCCTTCGCACAAGCCTCGCGAGGACAACACACCTGGCAATAGAATGATATCGGTTGTTGATAGTAAGCAGTATTACTGCTGGTTGCACCATAGGAGTTCTGACCCCAGTATCTATGCTGAGATGTCAGGAAATGGCTAATGAGGATAAAAATGTCTCACATTGCAACCTGGATAAACGGTCAGTGAAAGCCATGGAACTGAGTCATCGCAGTGGACGTACGTTGTCATAATATGAGTTGTCGTATGCAAGGACGTCACTCAGGTATAAGCATACGGACACAAAGACTGTGAAGGTGAGGAGGTATGCCATGATGTCGAATCGTGAAGAGAGGATCCTCCTCCAACTCAGCCATGACCTTTCAGTTCTTATACCTCCAAAGGGGGGTGTAAAATCAGCAGGAGGAGAGATAAATCTACCCTCGCCGATCCACCATGTGGGGGTATATCGCGGCCGCATAGTACAGGGTACTATATCGGTATGGCACCATAACGAGGATTCCTAGCTCGACGTGGCTCTGAGATGTCTTTCTTTGCTCCGCTGGCATGGATATATCAGGTCAAGAACAGCAAGGTTCAAAGACTCGGTAGAAATGACACGCTGTAGCTCGTACGAACGCTCACAAGGACATGTGCACACAACATCCACCTGACCAAAGAGAAAGTTTGAGAGTTGGTATCTTTTGGTAAGCCTCATGTGTTTGATCGTGCGACACTCCCTCTCAGCATGAGAGTCGACCGGAGTGGTAAGAAAAACACGTCACGTGCAGGAACTATATCATATCAGTACTTCCGTCGGCACAGATATCGAGCACTGAGCTTTGATCGCACTTATCAGGTCAGATGCCAGAAAGAAGCATCACTGGACATCCCACACGTTAGCAAGGAGATATCTATATAGAAGGAGTAATACAGCAATTGATGGCCAGAGATATGAGGGGATGATGGATTAGGCTGATGATGCTCCCGAGTCTTCGCTCTCACCATCTGCAGAGGCAGCAGAGGCCGCATTGCGCACAGGTTCTGCCTGGGAATCAGTACGGCGCAGTACTGAGAAGAGTGAGATTTTACCAAAGTAAGGGTGGGCTTGCGCTTCGCGAGCTGTCAAACGTTCTTGGTGATCATAGCGAAGCAATTTATCAAGGAAGTCGATTGCTTCGTTGGAAAAATACCGCTGGTTTTCCGACGTCACGAACCTCGACCACGGCTTTCGGGGATACCTGAGCGATGCGATTGGGGATTGTTCGAGGAAGACGGACAACATCTCACCTGCCCAGGAGCTCGTCGTACTGCGGATCGAGCCGAATGTTGTACTTGTCAATATAAGCATATAGTTCATCGGTGCCGAGAACCTTTGCAATTTTGACCAGCTGGTCATAGTTATCGTGTCCATGGAAAAATGGTTCTTTCCTGAATATCTACGTGGGAGTGATAGGGAAACACAACTGAATCAAGGAAAGAAGGGCATTCTCACCATTGAGGCAAACATACAACCAAAGCTCCACATGTCAAGGCTGTAATCGTACTCCTGGAAATCTACCAAGAGCTCGGGACCTTTGAAGTAGCGCGAGGCCACACGAACATTGTATTCGACCTTTGGATGGTAGAACTCGGCCAAACCCCAATCAATAAGCCTTAGCTATGAGTATCGTGTTTGAACTGGCAGATCTGACACACTAGAGCAACAAATACCTTGCGTTGGTCATGATCGATCATGACGTTATGGGGCTTCACATCTCGATGCATGATTCCCCGCGAATGGCAGAAATCCAGTGCCTAGAGAACAAACTTAGTAACAAGGGATATCAAGAGATCGAACACAGAAGAAAACCTTGAGAAGCTCGAACATGTAGAACCGGACATCGAAGTCCGTGAATCTTGGATATAGCACCTTGAAGTCGACGTTGTCGACGTACTCCGTGATTAGACTTGGAATTTTGGAAGCTGGGTCTCGGACGACATCCAAGAGTGCGACGATGTTCGGACCACCGGCAAGGTTTTGCAAGATCTTGATTTCGCGTTTTATTTTCTTCTTTTTCACGGGTTTGAGGACCTTTATGATGCATTTTTCGTCGTGAATGACATTAACTCCCTCAAAGACCTGAGGGACAAAAAATGATTAAGATCTGTTGGTGATCACATACAAGGTTGTACCTCTGAGTATTTGCCCCGTCCAACTTTGCGTACTATCTCGTAGTGATCCTGTGAACCCCATTGAACCTGCAGATTGTCTGTTACGATGTGTTAGCGGCTTCAGACTGGGTGTATGAAACATGCGCTTGACCATATTCATGCCATGCAGGACCAAACTGTGCGTTGACATCCCGATAGACGCGTGCAACGGACTTTGTGGGGGGCCGTACCATGGAAAGAAGTGATGGATAGAAACGCTGCCAGGCGCGACTTGGCCTTGCGGCGATGCTGAACTGGCCAGATGCAACGTGCCACTGTCTAGTGCGACAATTTACCCACGCCGGCTCTAATTACTGTAATGTCTTCTCGAAGGCCCTCGCAGTGGCCACCCTCGATCCAATTTATCACAACCCCTCGGTACCACAGCTCCGTCGCAGCGTCGACGCGAGCCTTGCTCACCAACGGCGCGCACCCGAAATCACCCAGCCGCGCCGTCAATCCGCTCGTTCGTATCAGGCTCATCAACGACCCAGGCCATCCCGCGTGTGGACAATACGGCCTGTTCGCACTCAAGAAGATACCTCTGAGATCACACATTATCGACTACATCGGTGAAGTACACTGCGAGGAAAGACCCGACTCGGACTATGACCTCTCGCTATACCGATCACAGGACGGAGTTAACGTCGGCATCGATGCCAGTGAAATGGGCAACGAGTCGAGGTTCATTAATGACTACCGAGGGATCTGCGACAAGCCAAACGCCGAATTCGTGGAGTACCGGAGTGCAGGGGGAGAGCTGCGGATGAGCATCTGGAGCAAGGGAGACGGCATCAAGAAAGGGGATGAGATCGTGGTGTCGTATGGCAAGTCGTAGTGGGCGGGTCGAGGGCGTTGTGGTTAGCTTAGTCATACTGCAAACAGATGTACACACACATGTAGTGCTCGTCTTTGCAGCACTCGCACTCACCGTCGCCAAATGATCCCTCGCTTCCCTTCTTCGTTCATATCCTTTTACGCCTGTGCCAGACAACAAGCAAAACGTTCTTTTTCATCCTACCCCATAAGGTCCCCGCATCACCCACCGCTAGTCGCATGCGGTCAACACGGTCAGAGACACAAACCCAGAATCAAGGTTCCATTTGAATTTTCCCTCTCATACGTCAACGTGACTCCGTTTCTATATAGCGCGTGTTTCACTCTTCTGCCGCACTTTCAGCGGGAGTCAAAAGCCCGTACGAGGTTCTAGGTGTTAGCAAAGATGCATCGGCTGCTGAGATCAAAAAGACCTATTTTGCTGTATGCACTCGACTTCTTAACGTCGCCGTAACTACTCACCCATCTCTGGAGATAGCTTGCGCGAAAGTATCACCCCGATACCAACCCCGACAAAGATGCACAAGCAAAGTTTGTTGAAATACAGGAGGCGTATGACGTATGCTCCCTATTCTCAACATTCACCATACATCTCACTCGAGCCCTAGATTTTGAAAGACGAGAAAAAGCGTGCTACTTATGACCAGTATGGTGCCGCTT
Source organism: Boletus rufocinnamomeus (assembly GCA_038092675.1). Lineage (NCBI taxonomy): Eukaryota > Fungi > Basidiomycota > Agaricomycetes > Boletales > Boletaceae > Boletus > Boletus rufocinnamomeus. Next base: position 13,681 of record JBBPQV010000002.1, read on the forward strand.
CTCAGCAGCCCGGCTTTGATCCGAACGCGTTTGCTCGAAACCCATTTGGAGACGCTGCTGGTGGTTTTGCCGGGTTCCGCGACTTTAATGCTGCTTTTGGTGGTGCACAAGGCGACTTGTTCTCCCAGCTCTTTGGTGGTGCCTTTGGCGGACGTGCTCGTCCCGCTGGTTTCGCCCAAAGTTCCCGGGGTGCTGATGTCGAGGCTCGTGTCAACGTCACTTTCATGGATGCTTGCAAGGGCACCGTCCGTACCGTGAATATCAATCCCGTCTCGACCTGCTCAACTTGTAGCGGTACTGGGCTCAAGCGGGGTGCCAAGCGTGCAACATGTAGTTCATGTCATGGTACCGGAACGCGGACATTTGTTATAGACAGTGGATTCCAGATGGCTAGTACCTGCGGAACATGTTTTGGAACAGGTTCCACAATCCCTCGTGGTAGTCAGTGTGACCACTGTGGCGGTCAGGGGCATGTCAGAAGCAAGAAAACGGTAAACGTCGATATCCCATCAGGTAAGCAGCGGAACATTCTTTAGCCTTGTGCGCACTTGGTTGCTGATTCAGCGCAGGCGTCGAGGATGGCATGACGATCCGCGTGCCAGGGGCTGGAGATGCCCCATTAACTGGCAAAGGAAGTCACGGCGATCTCTTGGTCCGTGTTGGGGTAGCTCCTTCGAAGATCTTTCGAAGACAAGGGGTGAATCTTCATCACGAAGCACGGATACCTCTACATGCCGCACTCCTGGGCGGTCGTGTGCGGGTCCCGACACTAGACGGTCATGTCGATGTGCGTGTCCCAAGCGGGACCCAACATGGTGAGGAGATGGTTCTCAGAAACCATGGTGTTCCGTCAGTCTTTGGTGGAGACAAAGGGGATTTATTTGTCTCTTTTACGGTCCAGCTTCCGAGGTGAGACATTTACATCCACTCGTGAAGGTATATACAAAGATTCGGCAATAGGTCATTGACAGCAAGGCAACGTGAAATCCTGCAGCAATACGCAGATGATATTGAGGGTCGCAACTCGACATTGCGGAATACTGCGCCACACGACAAGGTTGATGTGGGATCGACGGCATCGCGTTCCAAAAACGTAGAGGATGGAAGCGCAGACAACGGTAGGGGTTCATTTACTTATCCGGCAGCGTCCTCCGAGGATGGCTGGCTGTCTCGTGCGTGGAAAACAATACGAGGGCTTACTGGGCTTTGATTTATTCATGTTGACCTTGCGACATTGGTTCGATCACTATTGATCGCTTCTCGATTGAATGCCATAGAGGGGCAGGGACGCGGAGAAACGGCGAACAACGATGATCCATCGGAAAGCGCGGAGCCAGAGATGCGGAAGGCGACAGTTTGAGTAGAGTGTCATAGAAGCATATTATAATCGCATAAGGATTTAGATTCGTTTCATGTGAAAGTCGCATGGCGATGAATCATGAAAAGGAACCGCCGTGGACATGCAAAGTGTCCAGACACACCGCGGTCCTTTGGCACGTCCCTCGCCCGTGTCTCAAAATCAAACATTTTAGCCTAGCGCGGCGATCTCGTATTCTGATCTCCCTCCAGGTACAGATCCAGCTCTCATACACAACGAGGCACTTCCACAAGATCTGGATCCCTAGGACTTGCTCTTTGCTTGACATGCATTCCCAACGGCAGCCTAACGAAGCCATTGTGCTTCTTTGTGCGTCGCGTTACAACGCGTGACAAAGGCCTTACAGTATGTTTGGTTTTCATCTTTCGCTAAGTTGCCTTGCACTCCTTGTCAGTCCTTCGTGGTGCACATCTCGTCCTCCGCAGATGGAAGCCACCTCATATCGTCCGTATAAATGGGACGCCGGGATGACCATCCACTCGATCATCCTCGCTCATGTCCTCCCTAGCCTCGCTTCCTTCCAAGTTGTGGCCATCCCTGTCGTCCCCTTCGTCCACTCCCAGTGCCCCCTGCACAGAGGGATCTATAAGCACGACGCGCACTGTCGACTCTGTCTCCCTCGTATCCCAGCATGATGTGCCCAAACTTTCGACGTCGCGTTTGCTCTTTGTGCATATAGGGTATCCCGTTTACCACTCACTCGCGCCGATCGTACTCAACACAGCTGCAGAGCCGCAATGTCGTTGTTCCTCGCCACTACGGATTCCGTGCGTACCATGCTCTGCATCTGTGATCCTCCTTTTACATCTACATAGACCATCGTCTCCACGAGTTTACCTACGATCACAAGTAATCTTTCGGCATCTCAGAGCCAATATACCTGGGTCGGAGTCGCGTACATGCTCACTCAGACTGCATGTCAGCCATTATATGGCAAGGTATCTGATCTCGTTGGACGCAAGGTTTGAATATCTCTTCCAAGATGACAAGGAACTTAATCGATCTCCCAGAATGTCCTGTACACAAGCATGGTAATTTTTGCGCTTGGTTCGTTGCTCTGTGGTGCAGCCAAGGTAATCCAAGATGACTTCTCCGTGGTATATCTTCCCTGATCGGATTATCTCAAGTCCATCACTGGTCTCATATTAGCTCGGGCCCTGGCCGGTGTCGGGGGTGGAGGAATAGTCAGCTCAGTGTGGGTCATCACCTCCGAAATAGTCGAGCCGAAAAACAGGGCCAAATGGTCCCAGGCACTCAGTGTTACGTGGTGCTGCTCTGCTATCGCAGGACCTCTACTAGGTGGACTATTCAGCTGTAAGTCAGTCTTCACACCCCCGAGCATGTACCGATACCCGTGCCCGCTAGCTGGTTCATCAAGCACGATCAGTTGGAGATGGGCCTGTAAGTTGCAAATAGTTATACTACTGTAGATCGCCACTCAGTGCCGTCTTTCCTCAAGTTTACATGAACCTCCCTGTTTGCACGTTTGCGTTCATCCTTCTATCACTATCTCTTCGAGATGTCACTATTGGTCGGACCAATGGTGCCTCGTGGCAAACATTTACTCAAAAATTCGATTTCCTTGGCCTGTAGGCTTATCATTTATCCTTCATTGCCACGAGCTTACGGCAGATTTGCAGACTGCTCTTTATGGTTGGGACGGGATTGTTGATTGTCGGTTTTAGCTTGGCCACGAGCAACGGTTGTAAGGCGAGATCGTGAGCTCACAGGTTCAAAGCTTCATTCAATTTACAGGGACTTCGCCCTCTACTCTTTCGCTTATCATATTCGGGCCTCTAATCCTCGTTCTTGGCGGTTATTACGAGGTGCACACGAGTCGTGATGCCTTATTCCCACCTGTGGCTTTTCGAAGTCTCACCGTTGGTATGGGAATATCTAATTGACGACATTCATGAACTCATCGACTTCCCAGTCTGTGTCCTCGTTATCACGTTCTTCCATAATCTGGCATTTAACGCTGGGACTTTCTATCTCGCGTTGTACTTCCAGGTGCGCTCGCCCACCGTGTTAATCAAACAAACTCTTACTTTTACGTCAGACAGTAAATGGCTCAACTCCACTGGAAGCTGGTATTCAGATGTTGCCATATTCCCTCGGATCCTCACTGGCTTCTATGCCGGCTGCATGGTTGATTGGATACTGGCAGAAAAGGACGGGTGATACAACTGGTCAAAAATGGGTAATAACGACTGGACTTCTCATCGCAACGGTAGGATTTGGTAAGCCTAAGCCTACTTGAATTACTGTCTTGAGTTTCCCCTCATATCTACTTCAGGGCTTCTCGCGTTACTCAACGAGCACTCTCTGCGCCTTTTGCAGTCGACTTTTCCGCTGATAGCTGGTATTGGTATTGGGATGTTGTTCCACGCACCATACCAGGTATTTGCAAAAGCACTAGGACCCTCTGATCTGGCAACAGGAACGAGTGCGTTTTTCCTGGTGAGATTCACGGGTGCAACAATCGGTTTGGTAAGGTTTATTGAGCACTATTTTCCATTGTAATTCATGCTTTGGGTCAAGGCTGTCTCTGGTTTGATATTCGATGGGATGTTGTCACATTACATGCCATCGGATTACCAAATTCAAGGATCATCTTCGTCAATTAACTGGACATCGTTGAGTTCGATTGAGCCCCTGTCCCTGAGATGGGGGGTTCTAAGCGCTGTCTCAAAGGCTATCCAGGTAAGTGTCTGGGCTTCACCAACTAATCATAAAGGTGACATCACTTCCATTAGACGATCTGGATCGTGTGCACACCACTTCTGTGTGTGGCTATGTTGGTGAGTATAACGATCGAGATGTTCTATCGGATTACTGATTAAGAATTGACTACAAAGATTTCGTTTTTCGTAAAACGGTTCCCGATAGAGGGAGAAAACGACGATGTACAGGAAAAGAAAGAGCACACAGGTGTCTAGCAGGATTCGTGACACAAGCATAGAATAAATAGATTGCATATTCGTAGCATCTAACATTATTGTACATGGAACTAGAGATAGGCATGGCATTTCGTTTATGGACGTGTACATAGTCTGTATAGTATTATGGTTGGTGTTAACATGTTTCCAAATTCGATGATCGCACTAGAACCATTGAGGATAAACAGTAGGAACGCCCGCAAAAGGACCTCAAAACAGATTCTCCCCATGATGCAGCTGCCACCCGCGAAGTATCATTCTAGAAAGCTCACAATAGAACGCACTGTAGCACCTCATGTTTGGCACGATTCGCGTGTGTAATTCCGCGGCCAAATTGTAGACTAACCAACACGCGATAGCCGTCAAGCTTTCTGGTTCTTCCACTGAATTGATTACCATGCAGGATCACTTACGTATGTGCTCGGTATGCAAAACAGAACGCCTAATACCCATTAGGTAGGACAGAGCGCCCGTCAGTCGATTGAATACAGGGCGGAGAAGCTTGGTGCAAGAACACGTGTCGGTAAGAACGTCGACTGCTTCCATGTCGCGTTTAAACACTTGTTAGAGCCATGACATCGGGGACGAGAACGCCTGGCGTCCGCAGAACGAAACGTGGGGTGTACTCCATTGACAGGGGTTGAGTTGACGCCATGGGTTGTACTGTTCCGCGGAATAATGGGGCGAGACTGTAAATACACCGAACACACCATCGAACAAGGTTTGAGGCACCGCAGCATGCAGCATGCCGGAAGTGCGTAAGGAGGACACTCGAGAAGGCGGCTCTACCATGTTCCAAGAGACAACGTGAAGCGATGTCATCGCGGCAATGACGCCTTTCAGCAAGAGAACTTTACCTAGAGCGAAGTTATGGGAGTATTTCATTATCACAGGATGAAGTTGCCGAGGAAGGAAAACCTTCGGAGCTCTTGCTGGTTCAACAAACTGACGGCACGTAACACCAGCAAGTTGCAATTGGTCATGCTAGAAATCAGTATGGGATGACTTCATTTGTGAGGATGGAAGCCTCGTCTTCGCCGACTGATCGAGAAATATATCGAGATCTGCACTGATACATCCTCCAGTCTCCGGATCGCCGCTAGTCTGCAGGATCGAGTGTGTGCATCTTGTCGCGCGACCACGGCGTGTATGAAAATTTGCGGGGCCGACCTGCGCAAATTCACGTTCGTTTCAAATCAAAAGGATAGAGACAGGTTAAGCTTATTGCCAGGCCACCGCGGACTTGGACGTAAGTCTGTGGTCTTTATGAGGACCTGGAGGTGTTTGTGTTTCAGGCTATCTATGAGCTATTGGACGTGGAAACGAGTCCACGGGTGAACAAATAGTCGCTTCTAATGGATAACCAGGATTGGTAAGATTGACAAGGCACAAATTGTTGCGTGCAGTGAGAGCGTGCGAGATGTGGAGGTGCACTTCCTTGCTGTATAACGCGCTGGTCGTTGGCCAGGCAGTCAGAGCTCCTATCACCTTGATTTGATGCCTCTGATCTATGCTTTACTAGGTATGTTTTGATGCCTTGCACTTTCGTCGTCAGCGGCACACGGGTCCAACAATCACAAATAATGGTCGTGTGCCGAAATCTGAATCTCTCCCTTTCCTGTGGACCATCACTATCATGCACCACACTGCATTCCTCACGGAACCCTTGCCTGCATCAATTAGTCGAGATTCCAAGGCGCGACAGACAGGGGCCTTACCTTACAACCTCGATCATGAGGAGTGCCGAAATTTGGGTAGCACGTCCTCGGTTCTGAACAATTCCATTCCCAAGGTAGAGATTGTCAATGGACTGCGTAATCTGGACGTTAACCTGGATGCAAAGTGAGTCTTTTCTCTTTCCGAAACCGGTATCTGCTCCGAGGTGTCGGTTTGTGGACAACATCAATGGTATAGACCCGTGAGACGGTCTGGTATCCTTCCTTTGGTCTTGCAGCATTGCTTATACTGTCGCTACCCTTGTAGGTCCTACCAATCATCGTTTTTTGCCACACAGTTTGTATCGCTAGTGGTCGCGCTCCGCGTCCCTGCTTGGGGTATTGCTCAACACCTGGATCCCACCCACCTTTTGATCCGCAAGGCATCTGGGTGTCTGACAAATGCTGTTTATTTTGTCTCTTATCCACCCTCGCCATCTATTCCTACGATTTTATTGCGCATCTACGGTCCCTCGTCAGGTTCGCTGATTTCACGGTCTCGCGAGCTTCATATTCTTCACGTCCTCTCTTCCCGCTATCGCATGGGGCCACGTATCTATGGCACATTTTCTAATGGTCGTATCGAGGAGTATTTCAACTCTGTTACACTGGGTCCCTCCGATCTTCGAGACGAGAATATTAGTCGCTGGATTGGTGCCAGGATGGCCGAGCTCCATTCAGTGGAAATCACTGCAGTCGAAGGACCACTGGCGGTTAGGAGTCTAGAAGGCAAGAGCTGGGAGATAGGGGTAAAGAAGAACGTCAAAACGTGGCTCCCTGCAGCTCGCCAAGTGCTTGCTCATCCAAATCTGGATGAGAGGGATCGTATCGATCTCAACCTTGACGCCTTTGTTGGTGGCTGGGTGCGCTATCTACGCTGGCTGTCTCAAGCAGAGAAGGTGGAAGGTGCTAGCCGGCGCGTCTTTGCTCACAATGATACTCAATACGGGAACCTTTTGAGACTCACCGGGAAGCTGGCGGAAGGCATGCCGCAGCACCACCAAGTGAGTGTTTGTTCCGCAACACCTACAAACTTATTGACGCATCCCTGGAGCTTGTCGTTGTCGACTTCGAGTACGCCTCGCCTAATCCCCTTGCCTTTGATATCGCCAACCACTTTCACGAGTGGACTGCCAATTATCACTCCCCTACGCCTCATCTGCTTGATCTCTCACGTTATCCAACAGATCAGCAGCGGCGTAATTTCTACCAGGCCTATCTTTCGCATGTTTGCACCCTCTCGGAAACATCCCCGACTGAAGTTGCTGGCGAAGCGCGCTTGGCAAAGTTGGAGCGACAAGTTAACCTTTGGAGTCCTGCGTCGCACGGAATGTGGGCTATCTGGGGTATCGTTCAGGCAAAGGATGACGTGGAGAGCGGTCGCACGGGGAGTCAAGCAGAGTTTGATTACACGGGATATGCAAGGTGTCGCATGGAGTTGTTCTTTCGTGAAATCGCGACACTGGGCGTGTAAGCAGGGATTTTTTATACATGTCGCAGTCTGTTACTATTTTTTTTTCTATTGCAATGACCGATTGAGCGACGAGAGAGAGAGAACATCAATTGGAGCAAAGGCAGGATGTCAGAACAGCGATGCAATGCATGAACGGACATGAAGAACGTGGATATCATAACAGGGGTAAGTCAAGAAGAGTCATGAGGTGAGTGTATCAAGAGTTGAAATGGGAAGTCATCGCCCACAACCAGATAAAAAGATCAGTATGCCAGCCTGTAAGCAGTGGTTTGCAAGGGTGTAAGGGGAGAAAGGTAAAAGAAGAGTGTCCGACCTTCCACTCGCGCGTGCACTGAGTGTCCGCAGTACGTTTTCGAGAAATTACATCCAACCCTCTGTGAGTTTTCCACTTCCAACCGTCAGCTCAGAAGTCGACCAAGGAGCATCCCCATTTGTTTCAGAAGAGTGGGCGAATGTAGGTGCGCCAGCCAAGGTGCTGTTACGGGTAACGTTACCCCAATTGCCAGCACTCCCTGAACGGACGTGGCTACTACGTGGCATTACATTATTGGCAGGGACACGTTCATTCGTCATCGTGAATGATGAGGTTTGATTCGAGGCTGACGGTGTTGAAGGAGAGGCAAGATCGAGATCAACATCCGTTCCGTTAAAGGAATGACGACTAGGATTGTTAGACGATGCCTTATTTAAACGCTGTAGGGATAAAATGTGAGTCGTATATATCTCCAACGTTCTCGTCGACCTCACCTGGTTATAGCCGACGATGTCCAGCCGGCTTGCATTATGCCTCCCGAGGTCAGGACCAGCTGTCAACGGAACGGGAGATTTCATCGAGGTCTGCTCAGGGTGCGAAAGCATCAAAGCATTGCTCGCGAATGTTGGGTAAGCCGACTTGTTTTGCTTAGTAACGTTGTTCAGAGCGGAAGTATCCACGCGAAGAGATCCTGTAGGTGGTCGGCCGTTGAAAAATCCACCATTGGGAGGTGAGACTTCCACTGGCGTGGATTCATTCTTCCTCTGTATGCGTTGCAGTAATGAAATTGAGGATTCGTTAGGGTCACTGTTTGATCGCTCGCGGTTGGCAGGGTGTGCAGATGGCGGAGGGACTCCATCGGCACCAGGTGCGACACCCGAGACAGGAAGCTCAGTGTGTATGAAGCAACATCGCTTTCCATACGGACAGGCCCCAGAAACCCAAAATGTCTACGGAGCGCCTGAGCATGGAGGTATCAAAATCGATAATGATTCCACGTACCCTGCAAATTTCGGTCTTGTACTGCAGGAATAATTTGTTAACAATGGAAACGCTCATGACCTGGAAAGATTACCTTGGGGTGTCGAGCCACTGTGCGGAGCTCTCCCTCTCCATGAGCAAACTGGCATTTCGCGCCATACCGGCACGATCCTTTCTCCTCCCAAGACCTGCATAGCTCTGTTTTGTATAATCCTAGCTTGCGATTGTTTGCGCTGGGCCCACCGGTCTGCGAACCTGCAGTGGAGCTACCGGTGTTTGTAATTCCGATTGTCTGGTTCTGCAAAGCCCCATACGGTCCGGTAAACTGGGCTTGTAATCGGTTTACAGCTGCAGCGACATCCGGGGGGTATCCATCGGGCGGTCCATAAAACTGATTAGCATACAACCCTATGGCTGCTGGCGCTACGGTGGGTGGGTATATACTATGAGCAGCTGGCGCAAAGGCTTGACTGCCCAAGAGAGCCAAAGCAGCAGCATCCCTGAGCGCAGACGGATCAGACGCAGAGTGTTGGTGGGTAGCCCGGAATACGTTGTGCTGTTGCTGCACCCGGGTTACGGCGGCATGGTGACCGTCTGCATGGGGTAGGACCATATCATAAAGCTGTTGTGCAGTACCCAGAGAGAGGTGGGGGACATGGCCCGCCGCATAACCAAGACTGGTTGGGTTGGGAAGTAAAGACTGCGGGGGAAATCCACGCTGGGGCTGGCGATAGGAGGCGGGCGGAACCCCATCGGTTGGTCGACCTTGAACAAAGTGCTGAGGGTTTCCAGGAATGCCCTGTGCAGGCGGGAAAAAGGTTCGCGGGCCCGCCACATAGTCAGTCTCTACTTCAGTTGCTAGAGGCCCTGGTACGGCGCGATATCCGTATTGTTGCTGGCCACGGCCGAAAGCGCCCGTACTAGCCAATGAAGGGTATGTTGGCTGATCGGGTGAAAAGGGTTTATCACTTGTGCCTAGGAGGTCACGATAATGGGAAGAAGACCACTGGTGAGGGGGAAGAACGTTGTCTCCCGGTTGCATCGCTCCCGAAGGTTCCTCGCCTGCTTGCTTGAGACGACGCAAATCAGCCGACGACAACCCTCCACTGAACGAATGAGGGCGCTCCTTCGCTTCACCACTAGCCGCAATCTTCAGCTGGGGAGGTCCCCGCATGGTGTGGCTGGCTGAAGACAACGCGGACTCGTGGGAATCTAGGGTATCTGTGGAGGATACTCGAGAATGAGAAGGTGAAAGCTGATGATCCGAACCATGGGGTGAGGAATCGATGCTGGCCTCAGAAGCTGTTTCCAGGGGACTAGCTTCGTTGTACTGGACGACTGCGGCAGCGGCGAGCTTGGATTGAGGCGGAGTCTTCAGTGGGCCATGAACATCATCTGCGAGCTCTGTAACTGAACCGAGTTTCAGTCTGGCTATGTTCTGCGCAAGATCCCAGTCTGAGGCTGCGCCAGCATCGACTAACTGGCCAGTCCCGTTGAATCGCCAGCGGTGGCCACCATTGGGGGCGGTGACATGACGCTCAGAGCGATTTGATTCTGCTGGATAGCCTGAGTTCTCGGAGATGCTAGTACGAGGAGGCATGGAAGATGGTTTCTGAACTACCAGTAAAGATGTAGGCCGGAAGCTCGAAGACAATTCTGTGGGAGAGTCTTGCGTTGCGGATAAATTCCAATTTTTCTGCAAAGGTAACTGGCTAAGCAAACCTGACACGAGGCATGCACGAGTACTTGCCTCTTGTGCGATTTCGTTATTAAGCCGTTGTATTTCGCGTGGATGCGTCCAGGCAAGTGTGCCGGATGATTGCACACGGGTAGGGAAAGATATCGATGAGGCTGATTCGCGTGCAGTGTACAAACTGTCCGTTGATGCAGTAGTACTGAGGACCACCTTTTGCATTTAAATCTGGATGATCGACGGGGTTAGACATCGGTAGAGAGCAGAGGCAGGGAGGGACTCACCAGTAAATTAGAGTGGATGTGCGTCCAATGATGAATGCAGGATAAAAAGGTGCTTGAATTGGTATGAGACAATAATCAAGTGATGCTATGGATATAGGATACGATGCTGAGCTGCGTAATTGACAAGATAGATAGAGCCTTCGTCGACCTTTTGGCCAGCTGCGAGGTGGAAGGACGAGCAGCAAAGATCTAGGAAGAAAGCACAAGATAGGTATAAAAAAGATGACCGGGAACGAGGCGTCAAGGGGTCGTGAGCACTCTGGTCGCGTGTTGTGGATCAGGATTGAGACAGAGCCGCTGAGGTATAGAGAAGCTGATGGTGGTTGAGGGTTTGTAGTGATGGTAATGGAATGAGGTAAAGGGGAGGCCCTAGTAGAACTGTGCAGGGTTTTGATCGCAACGTGCCCTTGACGAGGCGGCGTTTGTCAAATAATTATGAGGGGAGAGACCGCAGGAAGGACCGATAGTCGTTGGAAGCTGGAACCAGAACACGATACAAGCACGTTCAAGTGCTCGTCGTCGTGCCAAAACCTGAGGAAAGAGCTGCAACACACTGTCGTGGATGGTCGTCGTCCAGTTGGAAGAAAAGATGAGCGAGGGCAAGGCGCACTGGTTTGGCCAGTCGTGTCGTAACGTCTGGACCGGTTACTAATAACGGCTACAAACCTCGCCCCCATCAACGCGGCGCTGCCACAGCGACACCGCAATCCCGACCTGCAGCGACGATCCAACCCTTCATTCTCTCGCCGGCGCGCCCCCGAGACCAGACGAATGAATCCCGTTTCCTCGACGACCAAGATCACACGGCGCACCATCATACCGTGTATGCCCTCCGAGTCCTGAATCAGGCAAGCGTGTGCATACACGAGCGATGGCCCCAGCGCGCGCTAACCCCCAATATACCTGCGACACGTGTACTCACACGCCCATCTCGAAATTCAACGGCAGCAGTTCCCCATTAGATAGATGCCTTGCTGAGACAAGTCGCTCTCGGCCCGTCTCTGTGGAGCGATGAGATTGCATCGCACTCGCCGCCGAGCAGCAGCCCTACAAGCTGTATGTATTCTGCGTGCTCCTACGTACCCCCGATGCATTTTACGTGGATGGATTTCCCCTCCCTGCCAATCCTCAAATGCTTCCGAAATTCGCGGACTTTGAATTCACTCGCAGAAACAAACCATCTCTTGAATGAAATTTTGCCTGCCCCCACTGTATCCCCTCCTCAGGCGGTCCCCTCCAATCGCCGTGGGATTCACCCATACTGTAGGCGAGATTATCATTCGGGGATCAATCTAGCTGCGCCGAGTTTCAACACTGTCTATCTCCAGCATCGCCATCGGCTAGCATCCCGATTCAATCAAACCACAAACAGACGACGCAAACGTTCGCATAACCGTTTTCTCTACATCTTCGAGTAGTGCAGTTTCTCTGCGGAGCGCACATAAGGAGCTCCTTGTTCGGTTGAACAACGGAGCACTCGCGCACATCATCTCAGAACCGACGTAGGAGTCAGCTGATGATCATATCGGAACATGTGGCCCCCACGAGGTTTCAAATTTCAAGTCTCACGGGAGGAATAGCATGAGGATTTACCCCTTCTCCTTCGGCTGTCGCATACTTACTCGAGAAGGCGATTTCAATCAGTCCTTTTGAAGGGCTTCCGATTGTTTTGTTCGTTGGGATGCCAGGCGTAGAAATGGAACACAACTCTCCATTTTGACGGGCCGGCATGAGGGAGATTGGCAAGTCTGCCTTACTCGCCTATCATATCGCCACCAGCAGAAGGAACAAGGCGTCCAGTACATGTATATATCAACGGTTGTACATAACTACATATGCGTGCCAACCAAACAAGATTGCCTCATGTTCACTGTGCGAACACACCGGTTTAAGCATCTGCGAGGTCAGAAACATAAGCACACTCAGACATTTAGGGTGATGAATCATTACAATACGATGTGCCGACCAGCATGGTAGAAAGGCTTTGTAATTGATCTTCGTCAAACGACAATTGATCTTTATGCCACGTATCCTAGCCAAACGTCATGATGCGTGTACCTTGTCAAGGGAAATGTCATACCTGGTGTGTCTACGTAGAAGGCGTGGAATTCAGGTGCCAATCGACGGTCAAGGGAAAATCTCGTACCTTCTTGAATTCGGAAGCACAGTGGCGTATTGTTGTTGAAATTGGAGGGGGATCAGTCGCATGTCGGGCAAGCACTGAAGATGTACGATCCGTTAAAACTGAATTACAAAGCAGCATGGCCATAACGATGAGAGTACTGCTGACCTTCTGTAAGAGGAGGCATCCAAGATTCGACCGAGTAGGGGAAGCTTTCGATCAAGGCACAAAGCCCAAGGATGGCAGAGTGCAGTTTCCTCATTGATTCACCATAATTAGGTGCCGATCGCGAGGGCAACTTGACTGTACGAGCCAGGGAGATGAATCGATTCTAATGCGGAAGTGTCAGTTTGTTTCAGACGATTTCTTATTCATTGGGTACCTTGAGGGGTATGATGTTCTGACGCTGCGAGCAACGTACTATGCCGGATAGCGTCTTCGAGGACATCTCGCGAACTTCTACATTCTCATCTGCTAGACATTCCAGGAGTACATCCATGACCTTTGTGACACCAGCGGGAGAGATCATCAATAGATTACGATAGAAAAACATCACCAGTGCTGGTAATGTATGTAGCCGGATGCGCCAGGACTGTGACAGGTCCGTGATATCTCAACTGCAGGTAATAGTTGCTTCGCTTACCTTGGAAAATTGTATTGCTTCCGCCAACTCTTCTAGAACGGCCTCTGCAAACGTGGCTGGCAAGTAAACTCCAGACATCACCTGCAAAACTGCACTGCTATATTTCTGTAATTCTGGATTGTCATTAAGCTCCGACATATTGAGTATTTCAGGCCTGCCAACGTGAGTGATTCTTGCGACAGTTCAAAAATGGCAAACGTACAGCATCTTCATGGCTGACGGAAACGCCAGACATGCTTCGGAGCCATGAAAAGAAACCCATAGCCACAACAGCGCTTCGAGGAGGATAAGTGACGTGATATCCAAGTTCTTATAACTTACTCGTGAGACCAACTTTATCAAACTGGTTACGAATCAGATGAGGTTGATGAACCTTTGGTTAAGCACCTACCTGAGACTGAGATACTCGCGGAGGGGGGAAACGCTGATCTTTCCACTCAGCAAGCTGCCGGATAATCTGCTGGAATCGATCGTCGAATACACCCTCTCTGCAAAAGTTGCTTAATATAGTCAGACAGAAGGGTAGAACATACTCACCGAATACCAAGAGGGTCCTGAGTCTCACTACAAGAAGCCAACAGTGCAGCCACCGAGGGGTACGATGGACACCATCTATTCCTTGCGATGAAATATAGTGCACTTGCTATAGTGTTACGAATCTGTGCAAGTTTTCAGTTGGACGCGAAGGCTAAGCATACCAGAACGCATACCTCTGCGTAATTCGAGTCTGCATTGTCGAAGAACAACGAGACATATTTTTCTGAGATCGGATTAAATCGAACCCCCATGGCATCCATTAATACGACGACGGCATTTAATGATTTTGTAACTGAGATGGTGTGAATAATCCAGCTTGAAATTCATGGTTATGTTGATATACCTGCAAATGCTGAGTCTCCCTGGAAGTCTAGGTGGAGAGATAGTATCCAATCCACCAAAGGCTTATTTCGGCGAGGATCGCGGTCTTCCAATGCCGTCTTCGGATCAAGCAACTCAGCGAGGTTGTGCGGAAGCAGTGAAGAACACTCACTTGAAGGAATGAGGTCCAGTAGCCCACAGTATCTGGTCGAGCTTGGGAGAGGATGTGGTCGAAGCGAGGCACGAACCAACTCCACAGGGCATCAAGACTACGTTGGGACCAGTGCTTGGATCCTATGGCGCTTGAGTACATGCAAATATAAGTCACACTTAACATACCGCGAAGCAAGCCAGTTAGGATTTCAGCAGCCGCGGCTTGTTGGAATTTATCTGTATTGGCGAGTAGGGGCTCTACTATATCGAGCAAGTCTTGCAGACTGGCATCCTCAAACAACTTGACTATGGGTTATTCGTATGTTAACTGTCACTTAAACTGTTTGTGTGAAAAGACGAACCAATAGACTTGATGAACAGAACATTTTCTGGACGCAAGTCGGAAGCGCCAGCATTGTTGTCTGTTTCCTGGCTCCACAATGCAACCAACTTTGAGTAGTAGTCTTTACCAATGTATTCGCGTATGATGGCTAACGACTCGGAGGATGATGCATCCCACACAATAGGTTGTGTAAAGTCGGGCGTGGCGTATCCTCGGATGGTTGTGGTCCATGTCAAAAATCCAGTCTCAAGTTTGTCAATAAAAGAGTCACTGGAAAACCGTCAGCACAGGATCAGTATACTGCTGGTTGTGCCTACTTGGGTCCTACTACAGACTTGTGGAGGGTGCTCAAGAACTCGGTACGATCACTGATGGTAATTTCCCTGGATAACGGATTTCGCCATTGACAGAGCCAAAGTTCCTCGTCATTCTTTGCATAGGTTCTCATCTTGATGAAAAGCGATTCTCGCACGATACCCCTGGGAGCAATGATTATGTAGAAATCACAGTATGTATCAAAAAGATGAATTATCCTCACTGTTGTGCATTGAGCCGAATTGAGGGCTGGACACTTGTCGTTTGCTCCATCAAGAACCTCACTGCATCAGGCGGTGTCGGTGCGTCTCGTCTCATGAGTCCGAGAATGAAAGTGATCGCCATTTGAACGTATCGCCACTGTGATAGAGTTGTTATCAATCAGCAATATGACAATAGGTGAGGTACGAACGTGAGTTGTAGGATGGACAGCAATGCCAAGCACAAATTTCATCTGGGAAACGGATCAGTATTGCTCGATGTTAATCCAGTTCACACAGGCGTAAACCTACTGTATGCTCATGCTCCTGGAGTTGTTTTTGAGCTCTCTTAGGGGCTCTTGCGAGAGCAGTTCTCCGCAACTCGTTGTCAATACCACCAGCATCCAGTTCCGCTTCAAGATCGCGAAGAGCGGCACTGGCTCTAGGGACATCTGCAGAATATACAGCTGTGCGGACGGCCTCTTCATTGAGGTGGATGAGGCAGTCGGAGGAATTCGTCGAGACCAACTTTTGGATCGAAGGCTTCCAACAACGTCCTGGTCAGTCGAGGTATGGTGAGTGTATTGGATCCATACTTTTTCTTCCTGTTGACATTCCAGCAAAGAAAGCAAGTATCGCCTCTGCAGCCCCTGATCTGCGAGAGTGTGAGCCTAACGACAACAGACACTTAGTGTCATACCAGCCATTATGTATGCAGCTTTTCCGACGGAATAACTCAGTGTGGGGTATAGTTGTGATAGATAGACCACTCACTTGTTCCCTTATTTCCAAGCACGTAAAGAGCGCCTTTCATGCGATCAGGGTTGTTCCCCTTGCTTAGGGAGTCGAACATTGTTGGCAAGATGTATCTCGTGGATCGCACGTAGTACTGCCCTCGTTATCAGTTTACGTACGGGTAGGAGCGAGGCAACTTACACCGCATACGTTGTGTAGGACATTCTGCGCGAGACTGTAGGAGAGGTCAAAACGGGGCTCCAGAGGAATAATCATCCACGTACCGCCGCACCCTGGTATACGGCGATAAACAAAGTTCCGCCAAGTCATCTTTTAGTAGTCGATCATCCAACTCTGAGCGTCGGCGATACAGAGCGTGCATGTACAGGCGGCTAGAATGGTAGAGTTGTGCTCGCTTGACCCAAACAATTCGTGCATTGTCTTTTTGACGCGTAGACATACGATTCACTCTGCACGAGTTAACTTAACCACCCAGCCACGTACGAAAGAGAGAAAGAAACTGAACGCACTCTCGGGACTGGGAAAAATTCTTCTGCGTAGTTATGAAGTCTCCTCTGCTCATCCCATAGTCGAGAAAGAATGTATCGAGGGCTCTGACCACTGCGATCACAGCATCAATGTGGTCTTCCTCGGCTTGGTCTTGGCGCAACTTCGTTGCAGCAAGGTGTATAAGATTCCCGAACCGGGTCCGCAGTTCCACGACACGCTGGTAGCGTGGATCTTGTGGATCCGTCAGAACTATCCCTGCTTGGACATCCAATTGGCCGACGATGAGTCCCTCTACATCGATATCCGGATCGGAGCAGCAATTGACAGCTTCTTTAGGTGCCTCCTTGTAGATCGTGGGCATACCATTCCAGACTGCCTTGGAGAAAGCTAAATATCTACTCTCACAGATGTTAGTGGAGCTACAGCCAACCCATACCGCAACACCCACCGACAGAAGTCGTTGCGGGCAACGCTATCCCATCTGTCAGAAGAATTTACGAGGGCCTCGAGCTTGTCGAGTGTTGGGGAGGCAATGCGATCCAAGATTTGAAGTACGAAGTCAACCTCTTCTGCGTTTGGAACTGGAACATTTCAAGTAAGCTTCTGAAGAGAGCTGGTGCAACGATGTCATTCACCATGCCATTCGATTTTAACATCTTTAGGTTCAAAAAGATGGCCCCACTGCGTGCTGTGAACCTTGTTAAAATCTGATAAAAATTACCATATGTCACCAACACGAGCAACATCAAAACTTCTACCTGGATCTATCCATTGATCACTGTTGACGAAATGATTGTTGATAGGGTAAACTGTTGTCAATGTATGCAACACTCGTGATACCAAAGCGGCAGTCCCTGAGTACCCTCTCTCGCTCTTTGTCTTCTCGAGCAAGAGTGACAGAAGCTGGATAACTGTCTCTTTATGTTTCAGTAACTGTGGACATGTCGTCAGATGATCGATTTCAAGGTTTCTTCCTCATAACTTACGGCGAGGCCGCCGTACCCGAGGCATCCTCTGAGGATGGACATATCTAACGTGAGAAGTTGGGCGAATTAGTACACAACTATCAGGATCATAAGTTGATGCTCACTCCAGTGAAGGGTCGTGTCAGAGGGCACACTCTCATGCGTCGAGGTTGTTCGAATGCTCGACGCCCCGTGTTTCAGCTCCTCTTGAATCTGCAACATACAGAAGGGTAAAAACTTGTCAATTGTTTGTTGAGGCTTCGCGCGCGCGAGACATGCAACGAGGTGCCCAAATGCCCTCACGGCATTTGACTTTGCGTTCGTTGTGGCGTAATCGTAAACTAAGTTGAGAACGAGGTCGAAGAGCTGATCGGATAGATGGAGACAGACGACATCGGCCATGCTTTTTATAGACTTCAGAACTACCTCCTCAGTCTTACCTCCTGTCGTCTTCTTTCGGCCTCCTTCTTCTGGGAGATTCTCGTACAGGGCGAGAATGCGCCGGAAGAGAGATGCCACCCAATCTACAACATTGAGTCTTCAGTGACCTTGATTAAAGACGGATCAAGTACCTGCAAAGCCTGAAGTGCTTTCGCGGACAAGAGCGCGCTCTTCTTCCCTGCCCAGAGGAACGAATGGGCTCATCTCAACCCCCTCAGGGAGGTGAGTTTCGTCGTTGTCAAGTCCCATGAGATCTTCGCTAGGTGCGTCGCCAGATAAGGCGAACCCGGATTGGTGCATAGATATGTCGCCAAGCTTAACATGCTGAATCGCACTAACAATGAATGATGTCGCGCATATAGTCTTGTTCGGGTCATTCTATACCCAAGAACGTCAAAGATAAACCGAGAGACAGGAAAAATGTGACAGACCAAATCAATGCCCGGGATGCACAACTCAAGGAGAGGCAGAAGGTGTTTTTGACCAGGGCGCCACAACCTTTCGGAGACCAAGGGGAGAGATATACCAGAAAGTATCTTGAGAACTGCCGTAGTCCGGTGTGTCTCGTTGATAACTTCTAACCCTCCGTAGGCACGTTCAAGTAGCTCTGGCATAACTAATGTGGGCTCTAGTTGTGCCATCGCGCGCAGAGCTGCTTGGGTCATAGCGAGAGACAGCGGATCCTTCGAGAACATCGCAAGTAAGGCAGGTGTCAGGAGGCTGGTGACGAGCGCTCGACGAATCGCGGTCGTGAGACGACGCGTCTTGAGATTATCCATCAATGCGACAGCACTGCAAACTACCTCATAGAATACTCACCACCGGAGTGCGACAGGAGGGCAGTTGTTCCTCAAACCAACGATCAGCAAACTCGGCCATCAAGCGTTGAAGGAAGCTCGTAAGCTACAAACAGATTCAGGAAAGATCGTGTGAAGCATCGGACCTACTCACCAACACCGTCCAATGACCATGATTAGATGGATGGAAAAATGACTCCGTGCTGGTAATCAGGCGGTCTAAAGTCTCCATAGCTTTTGAACCGGCGAGATATGTTGTCTGTCCACTTTGGGAAGACGGCGTTGCTGATGCAGAGTCACCACGAAGAGGGCCATCGACGGCCATGGAATAGACGAACAACTTAGCGAGAGCATCTACATCAAGACCATGTCGGTGCCTCAACGCATGCGAAACACCCTCTAAACACACTCACTTATGCGACTGATAGTTTTCTTAATTTTGGATCCTTGGCGGACTGACGCTGCATCCGCATGCGCAGAGGTCATATTTGGGATCTGCAGGAAAATTAAATACCACATGCATAAGCTCAGCGTCAAATGTGCTCACTCTAGATTTCCCCACAGGAACATCTGGAAATGAGTGTGAGGAATGGGGATGTGACAGATACGTGGTTAGGAGCCTACACATGGATTCAAACCCCTTGCTGACCAGCAAAGTCCATTCCTGCTCGGACCATATGCCCACGTCCTTCCACTGTGCACCACCTTCTTCACCAAAATTACCAGCTTTTCCCGCAACATGTTCCTCCGCCAAATTTCCAGCCAACTCGAGAAAACGATCATCCATCGAAAAGGAGTTGAATGCCTCCCAGAGTTTGAAGACGACAGGGAGGTAAAGGTGTGGATGGGACGGAGAAAGGAACGAAGTCAGCACTGGAATCATGGTAAGGGTCGTCTACATGGGGTCCGCATGTATAAGCGACAGGTAACGAAAAGACGAGGGAGCTCACATTGGGAGTGATCATCGGCAAGAAAGTGCTGAGTATGTCAGGCATGTCGTTAGCAGGGAAGTACGGTTTGCAACTTTCCGCGACGTAGAGTAAGATGTTGTTCAAGTTACGACTGGGAGAGGATGTCAATAAAACAATAACAGATGATGTAGACGATGCTTACTTGGTTTGACCAAGACGCTTCTTTGGAAAAAGCTCCTTGTAGAGGACCTGCCAAAGGGGCCACCATGGGAGATGTAGATCCTTGGATTCAAGCCTGCGTTTGCCAGTCTTGCCAAGGAGACGAGAGATCATGTCTGCCCAACTTCGGATGACACGGACGTCCAACCCAGGAATGAGGCACAACTCGTAATAAAACCTAACAAGCTTGGCGCGAGTAGAGGTTTTCATGGGGTAGCGCAACTGCAGCCAACTGGACAGACTAAGAGATTTGAGGACGAGAGAAGGAGTGGAGACTTACCATTGTAGCATTGCATCCCAGGTTGTGAGGACGGTCCAGTTCTTGGACTCTGCACATATAAGGAGCCTTGCTATGATGTGCTCTAGTTTGTCCTGCATCTCCTGGAGAGACTCGCACTTGTAGGGCAGTGCATCGAGATATATAGCAAGATTGGCTCTTTGCTTCTCATAGGAAGATTGGTTTGGGACAAGAGGTGAAACCTCTTCGGCAGGGGAGTCAAGGACGTCGATATCGTCCTCGTCCATGTCCACGCCTTGGATCGACAAGCTGCCAGAACCTAGCTCGGCGACGATGCTGGCCACGGATAGATCAAGAGCAGCCATCGGGAATGCAGATGAGAGGAAGTGAGATATGGGAGGAAAGGGGACGAGACGTACGACGAGAGGGAAGATGTTATATATGTACTATCTGTGTGCGCTGACGCGTCCTCTTTCTGCGGACGATCAGTACCGCCCTTGCCCCCACAAGACGCGCGGCAGGACCCCACCGGTACACGTGACCCGCCCCGCGCTTGATCATGTCACACTTCCTCCGCCCGCTGGGCTGCGCCTCGTCCCGCCCCTGGTCCAAGCCCGTCCTATATGGCGTCGTCTCTCTGCTTTCCGCAGCATTCGCCTTTCGCCAGACGACCCCCATCCAGCTCGATGCCCCCCGCATCACGAGGGAGGACATGGCAGGTAAGCTCTTACCGTGACCACACCCTCTCCATATCGCCCCAACATTGTCCACCCTAGTTGACCCTGCCACCTCCGTCGAGTTTCCGAAAGAACTTCGAGTCCCTTCCAGGTTTCCGCTGCCTCCCCACTCTCTCCTGGGGGTCGGTGCACGAGCAGTCTCTTTCCTTGGCATCAATGTCTATTCCGTCGGGTTCTATGCGGACCTCGCAAACCCGAAACTCAGAGTTTGTTTCTCCGCGCAGGCATGGACATCAATACTGACAGGACACTGTCGCAGATCCCCATCAGTGCTACGCCCGAGGAGAAAATCAACTATATAGTCCGAAACACTTCATGCAT
Organism: Boletus rufocinnamomeus; assembly: GCA_038092675.1. Lineage (NCBI taxonomy): Eukaryota > Fungi > Basidiomycota > Agaricomycetes > Boletales > Boletaceae > Boletus > Boletus rufocinnamomeus. The sequence goes on from JBBPQV010000002.1 coordinate 34,906, forward strand.
ACTCCGCATCGGTGAGATTACCCCGTGTCTATCTCAAGTTTGTCTACTTATCCATGTCCATAGTACCGACACGCCATACTTCGTATACTCATTTGCGCGATGGTTTTGTCCGTGCACTGACAGCACGTCTCCAACTCGCCAAGTCTCGTGGAACACTTTCCACCAAAACGGAAGTTGATGTACAGTCTCCTCTCCGCAAACTCAAATCGATCTTCCCCACTACCAAGCTCCCAAAGGGTCATCCCCTCGACGTGCACCTCACTGCACCCACCGGAGACCCAGCGCGCCCGAGGAAATTAGTCTTTTCGGATTTGGGTGCTGTTGAGAGTGACTGGGTCGCTGAGGAGTTTGTATTAGCGTACTTTGAAGGACAGGGAATCAGCCCACCGGTGAGCATTGCTCCTTATCGGCTGAAAAGTCCGCTAAACGCGCGAGTCCAGATGAAAAAGGCGACTATTGAACGATTGAGTAGCATTGGGAACTAGGTTAATTGTGCAATCTTCGTCCAAAATCGGCAGACCCCAACTTGAGAAAGTTAATACGCTCAATGTACTACCATCCCGTTTAGCTCAGTTGGTAGAGCGCGTCACTAGTAATGACGAGGTCAGTCGTTCGAGTCGGCTAATGGGAATTTTTTTGGTCCCGCCCACCAACTACATAAAAATACCTGAACTTGAAGTAATGTACCTTGTTAGACGGCTGCCAGCGTGAAGAGACCGCCGTAACAAAACTGTTTTTGTACACCAAACCTTCCAACGTAGTTGATGCATAGTAGTGGCAATTATTTGAGTGATCCCAAAACGAGTTTGTATAATGTTGTCCCCGATGATGTCTAAGGTCCCACTTGCCCGCTTATCGAGGCCCCTTCGTTGCGCGCAGCCTCTGCGCAGACCCGCTCGCTCGTTGCTCATAGCAGACGAGCTTTTTCTCACTCACTGGATCAAATGCAGAACATATACCAGTGGTCAAAGTACCCCGTCTTCTCTGCTCACTTCCGCTCTCGACCAGAAGCAAAGAACGACTCACTCGAGCAGGGAGGACTCGGTGGGACCATTCCAGCTCGGTATCTCACAGGCAGCCCTGAGGCGCGGGGAGAAGGCTAAAAAGTGGTCAGAGCTGAGTGTCGGTGGCAAGGGTAAGTCATCACCTCTCCCAACCACTGGACGACCAATGGAGTGCACTGTGGTTGACGAGGCAACGTGTTCTAGTGATACGCACAACTCAACGTACTACCAACTTAACTGTAATACTGCTCGGTGCTGGACTATCCGCTGTGCTCGTCTACGCACTTACCTCGGAACTCTTTTCGAAGAACTCGCCTACTGTACTCTACAGTGACGCCTGTGAGCGAATCAAGACTTCCCCCCGCGTGAGTCCTCCACCCCCGACGGTGAACCATTCATTTATTAATCGTGTGGTAGGTTGCCAAGTACCTTCATGCTCCCCTCACTTTCCACAACAACCCACCCTCTTCTGTGCGTCCGCGTCACCGCCATCGGCATGTAGCATCACAGATAGCAGTTGACTCCTCGGGCCGGGAACATATGTTGTTGAACTTTTACACTCAAGGTTCTTCTTTGCCGTCTCTCCAAACAGAAGATGAGAAGGACAGCCAATGGGCTAGCTATGTCGATTCGCTGGCCTCCTTGACTTTCGAGGACGTCAAGGAGAAAATGTCTCGCTTTACCGACTTGGCGAGGAGCGCTTTCCAGTATCTCAGAGGGGACACCGTCCCCACTATGATACCTCCAGCGACAACGGACAAAGAGAAGAGTAAGGGCCAGGAAAGAACGGAGGAAAACTCCTGGTGGGGACTAACAGGCCTATTTTTTGGAATCCGCGGGCGGAAATCACACGATGTAGGCAGCCATGGTACGGGAACAGCTTGGACGGAGGGAGAGGTACATGCAGATCTCGTGAGGGTGCGTTAAATGATTTCTCAGGTGTCAACTTAGCCATGGTGTGCAATAAAGAGCACATGGAGTACCATGGGTACTCGCCGTATTGTGCGTTCCGTGCACCGTTCGCGTACTCATGCTACGTCTGGTGGGGTGCATAGGGGCATTGCATACTGACAGCATCACATCACAGAACGATGAAGGATACTTCGTGTTCAAGTACCTTCTTATAGACATACCAAGTGCGTATCTTCTCTGCCTCCACAGGAGACCTCGCTGTGCGGTTCGGCCTACTCTAATTGGACTTCTTAATAGACTCCGACACTCGTAACCCGATCAGGGTATTTGTCGAGCGGGCACCAGGCGTTCGCGAGAACGAGCCTATTATGCGGTTTCATCCATACTGAAAACACGCACTGGGCGCCGTACGTCTATATCGAGGGCTGAGGAGGAAAAGACAGGAGTGCGATTAGCGCCATGCCCGGATGTAGTTACGGGGACCGATGTAATGCATATTATTACAATGAAACCCAGCATGGTTCCAGCCAGCATGTTATGAAGGATGGAAATGGAAATGCCAATACATCATATGTGGGCGTAGACGATGATGGGGTGCATGGAACGTCTGGAAGGACCTGTACTACTCTCCGAAAAGCTTCTGCACGCGTTTCAAGACGGAGTCCTTCTCAGGGTCTGTGAAGCGTGTTGTGAATGAATGAAAAGCATATGCAACGAGCGGCTGACGCGAGCAAGTGAAAGAGACACGTACCGTAAGGGTGGTCCTTGGATGGGATCTCAAGGAGCGTAGGAAATGTTTGCTGGTACCGATCGACCGTCGGTCTGATCTTCTCTGCGATCTAGATCGATTAAAATGCATCTCATGAGCATTGAACACATTGAGGAAGCAGAGCGTTACGGTACGCACATGCTGGTTAATGAGCAGGATTGCCACATCCTTGCGTTCTGTGAACTCTTGGAAGGCTGCCTCAATGGTCGATATCTGGGTCTCTGAAGAAGGGTCAGAAAGAAAAGGGTGGGGGCGTTGCACCAGCGGACGCACTGGAATCGACGATGAGAAAGTTCTTCTTCTGATGCTCGTTGATGTGGCCGACGCCGGCGAGCAAAAGACCGGTGATTGAGTCCTGTACTGAGTTTGAGCATGCAGACGCGAGAAAGGTGGACTATGTACTTCGTCGCCGATGACCGCGATCAACGTTCTGTCCTTGAAGGATGTGTGCGCAGCCATACCGAACCAGAGCCACGAATGGCAATAGTCAACTTGTAGCGGTCGCTGACATCGTCAGCGTCGCCGCCAACAACCGCGAACATGGACATCTTCAACCGAGCTCCGTCGATCTCTGAAGACACGTTACTGTATACACTCTACCCCCCGCCTCCGCTGGCCGACAAGGCCTCTTGCACGTCCCTCGCTGCGTGCATCCACGATCTCGTGCCAACGCTCCTCCCTGGGTTCCTCTGGCATCGCGACCCCTTTCAGCTCAAGATTGCACCAGACCCAGATGTCCGCCGCGGCGAGGATAAAAACGTTCTTGAGGGTCGCATGCGCGTCGGCGACGCCATCGACGACGAGTGGTGCGTCGTCTGGCTCCTCAGAGAGATCTCCAAACGGTGGGATGTCGTCGTTAGGTCTGTTCGCGCTCTGTCCACGTCTCGTTCTCTCCCCACTCATATCGTCCCCCGCTAGTGTCTCTGACTCGGATGGCGAGTTCTTGCTCATCGAGGCAGCCGAGTCCCTGCCCCGTTGGGTGAGCCCCTCAAACGCGACCAATAGGGTGCGCACCCCTCCTCCCTTTGTAAACGGTGAGAATCATCAGCTAAACGACCTCTTTCACTCTTACGCTGCAGGTGTGGATATACAGTGGCCGCTTGCACCTCATTCCCCTCTCGCACGTTTCTTCCCCCGGCAAGCCGAGAAGGCGTCCCCGCATTTCTGGCGGGAGGGAAGATGAGGACGAGGACCACTTTGCTACTGGCGAAGAGGATGAGTATATTGCCATCGAAGACGCGCTTCCTCTCGTGCGGGACGCATCCGTCGACACCCTCGCTCCCAAAGCGGTCAGGGATATCGTATGGCAACGGATTTCTGGGTATCCAGGTGCTGCGCGCAGCCATGTGCATACAGCCATGGTCCACCTCCCTGTCGATATCGTTCGTGCCCTCACCGTTGACCAGTCGCTGATTCAGAAACCCATCGAGACATTCTATACTCGCGATGCAATTCAACTTCGCGTGAGTGCGCGGGTACTACTTTGATGGCATGTCTTGACGGATGGTCATAGGCTGCTCACAAAATGGCACGCTTTCCGCCACGTCCTAATGTCCTTTGCAGGGTCAAAATGACACGAACTGCGTATGCCCAGTTGCTGGGCCAAAAGTTCTATCCACCCAAGATTTTCGGCAGCTTTGAGGAAAGAGAAGGCACGGCTGCCTGGCGTTGGCGAGATGCCGGCATGAAATTGGTCAGTCACACAATATGGCTGATCTACCCAACCACCCATATGGACTTTTTCAGGCTTGTGGGTTCGAGATGTTGTTTCAAGAGTCTAAAAATCGTGCGGACGTTGTGAAATCAACCACGGAAGCACAAACTTCCACTGTAAGTGTCATTTAATAACCTATTTACTTTCAGGTTCGTCGTGTCTCACATCCCTCTTCCCACCAGACCGAAGCACGCAAAGATGCTCTTCGCCGCTCACCAGATTACAAGACATACTTGACCCGTCTCGTTACTATCGGTTACTTCCGAAACGAAGTCGAGGGTTCACAGGTGTGGAACGAGCTTGAGAATAAGGCAGCTGATGTTTATGTCGAGGTTCGACGAGAAGAGTATGTTCAGGAAACCATGTTTCGAGTATTGTGCCCTTGGTTAACCAGACACTTTTCGGCAGCGACATCTCAAGGCCATCGTTTGCAGCTTTGTTCAATGCCGCACTTTCTCGTGCGCCAGAAACGCTTTCGGATGCCGATTTAGTCCAAACGGAGGATTCAGATGAGTGGATGAACGTTGACGCCAAGGATTTCGACGAGGTGCTTGAGCGTGCCATGCGCGCTGGTGACTCGACTGCGGAGACGCATGCCATGGAAATGGACGGTGAGGGAGGGGAGGAAGACAGGGTCGCGAAGGAACAAACGGACAAACTCCGCGGTCTCGCTGCTAAAGTGGAACAATTTGTAGAAGGGAAAGGAGACGTGGAAGGCGCGCGATTCGAAGAGTAAGCCTTATCTGCTTCCGCTTTCTGCTCTGCGTCAACTGACATTTCCCATTTCCTCCTCTCGTGTCTGTAGTGAAGCATTGTCCGACGAAGATGGTACGGATAGTGACGACGACCTATTCAGTGACGGGAGATTCTCTGACTCAGATGACGAAGATTCTGATGCAGAAACCCGAAAAGCGACAGAGGCAGGTCGCCAGGAAGCGATGGATAACCTCGTTCCTGCTCTCCCGGCTTCTGAGTATGGTCAAATGCCCGCTTCTTTCAACACGCAACGCGTGGCCAAGACCACCATCCTGACCGAACAGGTTGAAGCCGGACCTCCTAAAGCTGATACAGGCGCCAATGATACTAGCATGGGAGAATCTAGCCCGCCAGTGCGCGCGCGTCCGATTCGTCCTCCACTTCTTCCACGTGATAAATACGAAGGTGTCGATTCAGATGACGAGTCCTCTTCGTCAGACCCATTAATCGGTGGTGACGACGAGGATTTCGAGTCAGAGGAAGACAGGCCTCAGGTGGTCGGTGAAATCGAGGTGGATATGAATGAAGAAGCGGCAGAGTTTCTCGAGTTTTCACGCCAAACCTTGGGCATATCCGATGAAATGTGGGATGATATTGTGAAAGAACGACGAGGACGAGGAGGTGTGTTTTGTCGGGGCTTGCGATACACGAAGGGATGGCTAACAATGGCGGCAAGCGTTTGTACCAGCAAGTGTAACGACAACGAGGAAGGCGACGGTGACACCAAAGGCAACGTCCGAGCAACCTCGCTTGTCGGTACCAGGCACCCGCCCAAACGCGAACGCCAACCTGGACTCCTTTGAGACGGTCATGCAAGCCATGGACGTCGAGCTGTCGCGTTTGCGACAGTCTACTGCTGGGTCAGAGCCCCAATCCCAACCTTCACTGTCAACGAAAAAGGATAAAGGGAAGGCCCGTGCAGCCCCAGAAGATATCGACGTCGAGATGGATATCGAGGCCTCTATGCAAGCTGAGCTTGAAAGCCTGTTGGAGCAAGGGGACGCCGGGACCTCGGATGAGGAGGCTGATAAACCGAGCATGGATTACAACCTCATCAAAAATTTCCTAGAGAGTTTCAAAAGCCAGGCAGGTCTACCTGGACCGGTCGGCAATCTCGCCGGAAGATTGCAGCATGGCTGGACTTTACCGAGGGACGAGTCATGAGTCGGTGCTTGCCCGTTCTTCTGGATCAGGGACTCGTGTTTGATCGTCCGCGGGTGTTGTAAGACCAGGTGGGATTTGCTGGGAAAGTTATGGTGGCAATAAGTCGGTCGAAGTCTATAGTAGGATAGTAGGACTAGCCGAATCTTATCGAGTGTGAAACACGCCTCGGATGTCGGGACATGTCGACATGCGTCGATAGAACGTGGACACCACCACCCTATCTACGGACCAGTCATGATACATGCAGTTCTGATCTGTCAGTCCTCTTTTCGCCGTTCTCACTGTCTGCTCAACGCCGAAACTCTTAGTCAACACGTCGGGTATTCCAAGGCTGACCAAGTTCTACACGCCACTCCACCAGTCTTCTCAGACGGTCGTTCAGAAGATATTTTCGCTCATCTCGATCCGGCCAGCTGGATTGTGCAACTTTCTGGATGCACCGGAACTCGAGGCATTCCTCGGCCCCAAGGATGACTCGGACGAGCGCTGGCGGGTTGTGTACAGAAACTATGCCACGCTGTATTTCGTGTTCGTCGTTGACGGCGCGGAGAGCGAGCTGGGAATACTAGACTTGATCCAGGTGAGCGGCGATCTGATCAGTGCGTGTCGTGCAACGGTGCCACAACGCCGGAACCCAAGGTCTTTGTGGAGGCGCTGGACCGGGCCTTTGAGAACGTCTGTGAACTGGACCTGGTGTTCCATTTCGATGAGGTAGGCTTCTACGGAAAGGATAGTGCACGCTGAGTCACGAGATGAGACAAGGTTCACCACATCCTTGCGGAAATCGTTCAAGGTGGCCTCGTCCTAGAGACAAACGTGGAAGAGATCAGTAACTCAGGTGCGTGTTGGGCGTGTTCACTGTGCTTTTCTCGGTTATGGTTGTGGGGTATTTTTGGGCGGGAAGATTCTTGTCTCTCAGATAACATTTCATGATCGTTGTCGGGCGCTGACGGAACATCCAGCAAAGACAGCGTCCAAGGCACGAAAGGATTCGTTCGTGTCAGCGAACCCCCTCGCTTTGGGAACTGGCGTGGGGGGTGCTCGGAATGGGGCACTGCCGACACCCCTGGGATGGTTGACGGACAAGTTAACGGGGGTGAGCGGACGATAGTGGCAGCAAATGGAGAGCGAAATATGGATTTGGTATCGTACTACGATAGTCCACACACACGCATATAAAAAGATCACGTTGATGACCGTAAATTGGGGCGACTATTACCGACTAAGTGGACAAGTGCTTGGTAAGGGAAGGAGAGAGGTAGCCGGATCGAGGATGGAGCGGCGAGTTCGCAGGTTGGGTGGCACCTGAATCGAATGACCCCGAACTCACGCCATCAGGACTGATGTGCCTGTGACATGCATCAATGGATTGCTCACGCGAGAGAGAGAGGGGACGTGCGTTTTTTCTTCTTTTTACCAGCGCCGACGGGACCCTTGATAGGGGCGGGGTCCTGTGGACTCGGGGCGGTGGAGGGTGCCTTTGGGGTTGGTGCTCTTTGGGAAGGAGGGGCAGGGGTCAGTGTGGGCTGAGCAGATGGGTTCGTGAGGGCCGAGGCGGAGGGCATGGGGTTGTTGTCGGAGGGTTGAGGGCGAGATGGCGTTGTGTTGGAGTGCAACGCGGTTGTCCTCATAGCATACATCATGAGTGAATTGTTTTGCTGTTTTTTAGGACCATGGGGCTTGTGCCTTTCGGGGGCATCGATGGCGGGGTCGTCGGTGTGCAAGACGGCAAGGTCAGGCTTTTTTGGGGGAGTATCGGGGGAGGAGTCGATTATGGGCCATACGAAACCGGAACGGGGTGTGTAGTCGGGACGATGTCTACGAAGAAGGTCGAGGGAGGACTGGAGGGCATTGAGGGAGGTGAGCTGGATAAGAGGGGTTGAGCGGCGGGTGGGGAAAGGAGGGACGGAAGTACCAGTCTGTTTGAGAGCAGGGTGTAGACATCGGGCGACTGGTAGATGCGGTTGTTGATGATGAAATAGGCGGCGAGGGGCCTGACTGGGGGGAAGATGCGGTCAAGGGAGAGGGGACGGAATTAGACGGACCTTGGTCGGGTGAGAGACGCTCGCGCTTGTGGATGATGAAGAGGGAGGGGGGCGACGCGTGGGCGAGGGCAAACTCGATGCCGGTGAAGCGTCTGGGGAGGGGTGAGCGCGGGATTGAGATGCGGGGTCGGGACGGACCTGAGCTCCTCTGCCTCGTTGAGGAAGGGTGTGCCGGTGTGGATGGTCTGCATGCGGAGGACCTGGTTGTTACTCTGCTTGTCGTAGAACATGGAGGTGGAAAAGTAGTCGAACACGTTCTCCGTGGAGAGGGGACCGTGTGCTTGGATCCATTCGTGCCAGATGAAGAACCGGTGCGAGTAGTCGTCTCCGGGGTGGAGATCCTTGTCATCCATACCGTGCGACTCTCCTCGAACCAATGTTCCCTCTCGTCCATATACCGTGCGACTCGCCTCGGATCTCTTTAAAATGTCCCCTCCCATCCCCCCCTCCGTAGGCCCCCGATGCTCCCTCCCCTCCGTGTCATCGCGCACCACCTCCGCAAACATGTCGGCGCGGGCATCCTCTGTTCCATCGGTTACTTTGACCCGTCAGTGCTTCCCGTGCTCATCCCCGCACCCGCTCACCCCCCCTCAGCGGAAACTGGTCCGTCGATATCCAAGCCGGCACAACATTCGGCTACCGTCCCATGCTCTCCGTCATCCTCCTCTCCGGCATCGTGGCCGCCCTCTTCCAGGTATCGTCCCCCTCCCCCGTCCCATGCTCATCCCTGACATCCACAGGTCCTGGCCACCAGACTCGGTTGTGTCACCGGTCTAGGTCCTCCCCCCTTCCCCCCCTCTCTCTCCCACTCACCCTACTTTTCCAGACCTTGCCGCACATTGCCGCCTTCTCTTCCATGACCATCCAAAACACCCCCGACTCGTCCGCTTCGTTCTCTTGTATCCCCTCTACATCCTTGCCGAACTCGCAATTATAGCGACCGATCTCGCAGAGCTCCTTGGCTCTGCAATAGGCATCTCCTTGCTCGTTCCTGCCCTCCCTATATCGGCCTGCGTCCTCCTCACCGCCGTCGATGTCTTCGTCTTTCTCCTCATCACAGACCACACTCATCCCGGTCGTCCTGCCAGGCTCGTCGAAATCGTCATCCTCCTCCTTGTACGGTCCCATTCTCACTTCCACCCCCTTACTCACCCCCTTCCCTCCAGGTGGCTGCCGTCTTTGTCTCTTTCATTGTACTCATCATCGAGGTCAACCCTGTTTGGTCCCAAGCCTTTCTCGGCTTTGTGCCCTCAAAAGAACTCTTCAGTACCCACCCAAACGCCATCTATACAGGTGCTTCGGCTCACATGTTCCTCCATTTCTCTACTTCATCTTGTCTTGTCTAGCCATCGGCATCATCGGTGCAACGGTCATGCCCCACGGCCTGTTCCTAGGTTCTCATTTTGCCACCCAAGATCGTCTCTCCTCAACTCACTCTCCACTTTCTCCCCCCGCCGCCCCACAACATTCGTCCCTCCGATCCATTTTACGACAACGTTGGCGCTCAATGTTCTCCATCACAAGAGCTAGCCACGATGACTTAACGGACAAATTTACACGCCATGGACTGCGACAGAACAACTCTCTTTCGTTCATACAAGCCCATCTCACCCACGCCATCGTGGACATCATCTTCAGCTTGCTTGCTGTTGCTGTACCCATCAATTCCGCGTGCGCTTTTGTTTCCTCGACACGCAACAATTTTTGACAACCAATACTCAGAATCCTCATCCTTTCTGCTGCAATGCCTTGCGACGCGTCTACTTCGTCATCTGTCGGGATTTCCAGGATGTATGACGTCGTCCTCAACACTCTTGGCAAGGGTGAATTGTTCAATCCCAACGGTTCTCTGAATTACTCATGCTTTTCCTCAGGGGCTGCGTTCCTTTTCGCGCTTGCACTCGTGCTTTCCGGCCAGGCGGCCAGCGTCACAGCTACATTTGCAGGCCAGGTCGTTTCCGAAGGTTTCATCCTTTGGAATCTCTCCGTAAGCCGTCGCTGGTGAAAACATAACCTTGTCCTCATACCTCTCATACCTTTTTATAGCTATTCCTTCGCCGTCTTATGACGCGCCTCCTCAGCTTGATACCCTCCATGATCGTCGCTATGGCATTCGGACGCACGGGCCTCAATACCCTCCTTGTCGCATCCCAGGTTGCGCTTTCGATCGTTTTACCATTTGTCGTGTTCCCGCTCATATACCTCACTTCCTCGAAAACTGTAATGTCCGTCAACGCTCCCAGAGCAACCCTCGGGACGAATGATCAGACGGACCAAACATCGAGAATCGACTCTCCCGGTGCTATCCATCAAGAGCCATCGAGCGCTATACCGTCAGAACACTCGGAGATTGCGGTGGAAGAGGTCAAGACTATCGCAAGCGACAGTCCTGTAGCCTCTTCCAACTCACAACCACACGGCGACACGATCAATTTCAGCAACGGTTATATCGTATCAGCGGTGGCATATGTGATGTGGCTAGTCATTTCTGTCGCCAACGTTTACGGGATTGTCGTATTGGGTCAACATGGTTAAACGAGTACACAGCGACCATGTAGACATACATGCTGTACTGCAACGACTTGAACACGCGCACTAATCATACACGAATACAAACAACCGATTCTGCGATCCATCAGAACGCAACCTTCTCTGTGAGACCATCCATCTCCCGCTCATAACAACGGTGCTGACTGATCTGATAGGCAAAGTTGGAGACGAACTCCTTCGAGTCTGCTTCAAACTTGAGGACACCAGCGATCATCGAGGAGACGCTGTATCGCCCCGTGGAAACCACTCCATAAGACGACACCACTTCGTCATCATGACCACCAGGAGCAAAGAGATTGACTTTGGGCAGCCGGACAACGTCGCGTAAAAATTCTACCGCTGTAACAGTCGACTAAAATCAGATACGTTATTCAGGTTGGCAACAACATTCGCACCTTCACCGACAGCAGCAATGGATTTGCAGTGTCCGAACGCCTCCCTCACCCAGTGTACCACGCGACCATTCTTTGCGAGAGCCTTGACATGTTCTGCCCCAGATGGGATGTAGATGGCGTCGAATAAAGTTGACCGTTGCCCATCGAAATGATGGTCGGCAAACACTCCAGATCCAACATCCTGGCTTGCCATCGGTTGTATCTGTCCGCGCCGCGGTCCGATAATATAGCATACAGCCTTACAACTAGCCAATGCAGCGCGAACAGCCTGCATCTCGACCTCATTGAAACCATCGGCAACCAGGATGGCAATACGACGAGAGAGGATAGTCGGTTCTTTTGGCATGAAGTCTGTCTGTGACAAGCCCTTACCCTTCTTTCCATGATTGGGACGACTAGGTTGACTTGGGATGTCGCCGCCTACTTTGGCAGCCACGGACTTCGCGAGCTCAAGATTGATGTTGTTAAGCACGTTGATGTAAGACCTGTAGACCACAGGATCTTCGCAGTGGCTCAGTTCGAAGGAAATGGCGTTAGCGAGGTGGATCTTCTCGTAAGAAGCAAGAGAGTTGACAAAAAGCTGGGCATGGTTAAAGTGCTCTTTGAATTTTTCTCCGCGCGCCCGTTGTTTAATACCCTCGAGACGTTGCGCATACCTGGGACTGTGTCAGTGGGGCCACGACAGCTTGCAAGCACAGCTTACTCGATATAACCTCCTTCCTCTGCAGGGACGGGTTGTCCGATGTTCTTGCGGTTAGGCCAATAGTTGACGCTGCTCTTGACTATTCGATGACGGGCTTTACCATCTCGATTATGGTTCAACATTGGGCAGACGGGACGGTTGATAGGAAGCTGAATTTCGGTCGAGATCATCATTGTAGAAACATGGCAATTGCAGCAACATACCTCTTGAAAATTAATCCCAAGTCGAGTTATTTGAGTATCAAAGTATGAGAAGTTGCGACCTTGCAACAAGGGGTCGTCGCTGAATCCAATTCCCGGAACAATGTGGCTAGTACAGAACGCAACTTGTTCGGTTTCGGTGAAGAACTCGTCGACGACACGGTTCAAGACCAATTCGCCGATCTCTTCAAGAGGCACCAATTCTTCCGGCCACACCTTCGTCGCATCCAGAATATCAAAGTCGAAATCATGTTCGCGGGCTTCGGGAATAGTCTGGATAGCAAACTTCCATCTGGGATATGTCCCATTGTCGATGGCCTCGTTCAGATCTTTGCGGTGGAAATCAGGATCTTGCCCAGAGATCTTGAGTGCTTCATCCCAGAGAAGACTGTGGACACCAAGTTCGGGAATGAAATGGAACTTGACAAAATGACGATCGCCTTTGTCGTTCAGAAGAGTGTACGTGTTGACGCCGAAGCCCTGCATCATCCGAAAGGAACGTGGGACGCCGCGGTCAGACATGACCCACATTACCATATGAGACGCTAGTAGAACATCAGTAAGATGACAGCACAATGTATGCGCACACCTTACACTCGGGCTGGAGACTGACAAAGTCCCAAAAATTATTATGAGCACTCTGACCGGTCGGAACTTCGTTGTGAGGCTCGGGCTTTACGGCGTGAACAAAGTCGGGGAACTTGATGGCGTCCTGGATGAAAAAGACAGGAATATCATTCCCGACGATATCCCAGTTACCCTCCTGTGTGTAGAATTTGACCGCAAACCCTCGAACATCGCGGACCGTATCCTACGCAAAAACACACGGGTGAATGTGAGTAAAACAAATATACCAGCGTACATACGGCACTTCCCCTCGCGCCCTGGACCGTGCTGAACCGAACAAATACAGGTGTTGTACGCGATGAGTCCGTCAGCACTGGTGCATAGGTGTATTTTGAAGCCCGATTGTCAAATACTTTGAAATATCCGTGAGCTGCAGCACCACGAGCATGTACGACACGCTCAGGGATGCGCTCGTGGTCAAAGCGATGGATTTTCTCGCGGCCAATCTGATCCTCGAGCAACATGGGACCGTTCGATGCACCGCTAGAGCCGATCACCCTGAGCCTGGTGAACACGAGTTAATTAACATGCGGAAACCAACTTATTGGGCACGCACCAGTTGTCTGTATCAGAGACTTTGACGCCATGATCTGTAGTCAAATGCTCGCCAGTCCGCGGCTCTTGGATGTCGCGCTGCAGGTCGACAACCTTGTCCGTCGAAGTGGCAGCAGTGATAACTTTTTTCGCAGATTCCGTGAGAGAAGACATGATAAGCAGGAAAGAGAGCGACCGCAAACTAGACGATCCATTTCTTGCGTTTATATACTCGTCTGCCCCTAAGACAGGAATACTACGTCATTGGTGACGAAGAAAGTAACTTCTTCCATCTTTGGCAAGGAAATTGGTCAACTCGGGAAATGCCTTACACAAGCCACCTAGAATTGACCAGAATCTATTTCAAAACCATGTAAATGTACAAGGGCAGCTAGTGTAGAAATTATATCATTAGTGATACACCAGGTAGCCCGCGGACCTACCTACAGTGTCCCGTTTGATCGTCCAATGCTGCCCCCTCAAATATGTATCAAAAGAATGAATTACATAAATGACACTTCATTGCAGGGATTTCATTTCCCACGATTTTTGGTTGCGGCAGAAATGCGCTACCCTGTGCGCAGGAACCTGTAACAGAGAGGAGCCTGGAGCACATCCCATGTTGTTGGCAGGTGGAACGAAGACGAAATATATTAGACATATAAACCAGAAAGCTTTACACAGAACAGAAATACGAATTGAGTATTCAACAGTCCACAAAGAAAAAGAGTCATAATCGAATCGATAATAAGGCAACTAGGGAAAAAGTGGTATGATTGGATAGACATACTGCCTGAAAATCCTCGTCAAGGCACTGTACGCAGGCAGGGAGCTCGAGACCACGCTCGTCACTGGGTTCGTGGTGTAGCACGAACGGTACGATGCGTAATACATCGATAAAGAGAATAGCGTAGAATGATATGAAACGTCATCTTGGCGCGCAGTATACGAATCAACCATCAACTACGACGAAGCGATTGGCGAAGTTGTTCGCCCAATCTGCAATATAAATGAGAAAGATGGTCAGGCAGTCAGACATTGAATGAAACTCACGCATAAGATAGTCAGATTTGTGGGTAAAATCTTACTTGACATCGGCGCAATTGCACTGAATGGCTGTACCAACCCAACCTTTTCCGCAGTTATCACACCATCCTCTTGGACCATTGTCAACGCCGATGGCCTTGGTAGCCGCAGAGGGGGTGGTAGAGACAGTCTCGTCACGGTGAATACTAACCAAGTGACGGCCCAGATCATGTTTGCGGCTAAATGAGCGCCCACATGAACGATGGGGGCAAACGTGGGGTTTGAGGCGATTGGGATCATGAGTTGCCATGTGGGTCTTCAGATTATAAGCTCGAGCAAATGCTAGTAGGACCACGATAAGCACAAAAAAGGTAAGAATGAACGAGAACTAACCTCGCGGACAAGTTGGACATTGGTATTTCTTACGAGGATCTTCCTTGGACTGATCTTCGACACCGCGGATTGACCTGGCTTGCGGCACAGGAGACGCGGTAGCGGACAGTTGGGCCATGTTGGACGGAGACACGGTGTCAGCACCGATAAATCCGAGACCATAGAAGTCGGCGGTTGTAGACTTGGGAACGGCAGGGATACGTGTAGCACCTCCGTAGTCAGAGAAACTTGTACGCTTGAAGGCGGGTTCGGCGGCTGGCGCAGCAGGAGCGCTGCGTGGACTGAGGGGTAGAGACCCGAAGGTGCTGGGATCCACAGTCACAGGAAGATTATTATTGCCCTGTACGGCACTACCGCCGTAGTCGGAGCAGCCACTACCAATGCGAGCCCTTTGAAAGTCCATTTCAAGGTCGAGGGGGAATGAACAGTCGGTTGCAGGATACGAAGAGTCGGAGAAATTATAAAAGGATTCGGAGCGAGTAGAGAGTGATTCGTATGCACTCTCGGAAGAGACGGTAATAGTAGAGGGAGGACCACACGTTGGGGTATCGGATCTCAAAAAGGAGTAGGCGTCGTTGGAGTCTACGGTAAGGAGCTGAAGCTGGACTTCGTTGAATGCCGCGAGGCTGGAGTCCAATTCCAGTTCAAAGAGATCGGGGTGGGGGGCGAGGATGTCAGATGGCGAGTGAAATGAAACAAAGTCGAGGCCTTGCTGTTGCTTGGCGTAGTCTGAGCCATACGTATCAACGGCGGAATAAAAGGTGTCGTTGAGAGGGTCAGACATGGCTGGCTGGAGTACTGCGGAAGGTGTCTTGTATGACTGCTTTTGACTTGGATCGTATTTCCGCAGGGTAAATTGGTGGGAGTGGGACCAAAATCGAGTGGTCGGGCAGAAGGCAAGCTGGTTGCTGCGGAGCACGCAAGCATCGTATATATTCACCGTTACATCAGCACGATTTCCCACCTTTCACACTGCCTCGTAAGCACTTTTCCGTCGGCTTTTGCGCCGTCGCAACGTTGAATAATCATCATCACGTCAGCCTCTCTCGGAGTCACACTGCAGAAATTGCAGCAAGATCCCGGACAACATGTTCCAGTCCCATTTTTCCTATTTGTATTACTCCCCAACGTGCTCCAATTGCGAACCCGTTCTGCCCGCTTTCTTCATGTCCCATTCAGTCCCGCCACACCTCAACGCAGAGGGCGCCTACCACCGATCGCCTCCTTTCGGCCTCCTTTCTGATCGGAGTCGGCTGTTGTACAGGGTGTCTCAAGAAGCTCTGCCCCCGACCACTCCGATGGCGGTGTGGATACCATATGACCCAGCCTCCCCATTCAGAGACATTTTGCTGTAGAAAGTCTCTGTGCTGCGCAGGCATCATGGGACTCGAAATGTATGTTTCCGCAGTACAAACTTCGAGTGCACAGCAGTCTGAGATACTTTGAGAGTTCACCATTCTCACTTGTTGACCTGGCATGTGTTTCGTTCACTAGCGGTTCCCACGCGACGTATCACCATCACAGGCTATGCCTGGCACTGACATCCCTATGTCCCAAATCCTCTTTTGTCGTTGTGTCAGTCGTCAACTCGGGTTCACAACCCTGACTGCATGTTAATTAATCAATCGTACTCATACATTGGAGGCTGTAGCTTCCCTTGGGCTGTGACGGATGTTACTTCCCGCCATTTGTAGCATCCGGCCATGATCGCCAAGAAACACGACCACCTATGCCACAGTTTTGCGCCCATCGATTCGAACCATCCTCATGCTTAGACACGTAGACGTCAGACTGGTGCTAGTCTCCGTGGATCGCACTCCAGAAGAGGTAACTTTTCCCCAAGTTGGAAAAGAAAAGTCTTCATGTAATAGACTTGACCGCGACTATAAACATCGCCCGCCTAGCTCAATCGGATAGAGCGTCAGACTCTTATGATCTAGGCGATCTGAAGGCTGCGAGTTCGACCCTCGCGGTGGGCTAGTATTTTATCTAATGCTGGTTACCTCATTTTTATTTGTTTTTTTTATTTTTCAATCCTCGTGGAGAGCAACGCTCAGTGGGGAACTGTCTGCACTAGGCTGCCTTGGAAATTCCATATTTTGCGCTTTGATGTCCAGGAAAAGTGGCGCTAGTACAACTTTCTCGAACCGCACACGAACGAAAGATGCTTAGGGATAATGATATATAAAGTATTCCGTCCGTGCACCTCATAGATCGTGTCTATCAGAATACCTGGAAGAGTATCTGGCACGGTGTGAACTAGTTCACCACGGCTCATGAGATATCGTCAGGTCCATTAGTTCGTAGTTGAATGGCCAGCATTCTGTTTATCCACGGTAAGTGCAACAACTACCCAATAGAACATTGAGTTCATCTTTCAAAGACGAGAGGAAAGCACGCACGTAATCATATAAGGTACAGTAGCTGCCGATAAGCAAGCAAACGCTGCCCAACTGAGGTATATTCCATTCCCATACGAGACCTCAATGCCTGACATGACGCCTTGAGCAAGCTGCATCGTATTGACACTTTCAACTTTCTTAACTATCGCGGTCCAGATAGCCGCTCCGATTAAGATGAATAGTGCGGATAGAACGGACATTGTGGCTGAAAAGAGGAACAAAACAGTCTTCCGAAGTACCCCACTGTCAAGAGGTTTAAATGACGATGTGAAATGGGAATGGAATAGAACCCACGTGAACAATGAGAGCGCAGTGAAGATCGTGCCGAGCAACAGGAAGTAGTATGCAGCATGAGAATTGGTTCCCAAGTATGAGGAGTTGATGAAAGTGGTATCAACAAAAATGTAGGCCGTAAATTGTGAATAATTGAGGAGCATGTCGGATGTGATGGCGTTATATGGCTGGAATCTGGCCGCAACGGTGTGATTTGAGCATTGTCCAGCAGAACTGTTGACGTAGGCGCAGTAAGAGTAAAGACCGAACTCATACTGTTGCCTAATTCCAGCTCCTTGCCCAAGGGGGGACGAGGAATTGGCCGCGTACAGTCCTTGGATGGGATCATTAAATGCTTGGTATAATGCTTCGCTTTATTTCTGTTGGAACTTTGATAGTGTTGTAAGTACAAGAACCACTCACCCATAACCCGAAACATTGACAGTAGCCTTGTAAGGTGGTCAGACTGGAAGAGGTTGTAGAATGTGTTGGAAAGATTACCATAGAGATTCCATGAGGGACAGTAGATGTATTGATTTGTCCCACCTATGTAGGCTCGATAAGATGTACATGTGATGCACCCCCGCTGGGACCTACATGGACAAAGATTAGCAGCAACAGTGCTGCGAAGCTGAGGAACGATTAGACATGCAGGGACAAAAGTTGGAACCACGCACGAGAGGAAGGAAGCGCCTGCGATGCAATATTCCCCCCTCATGACAATAACATGAATGAAGTGCGGGTAGGTGAAGAAAGGGAGATGCGACAGTAAGAGGAATGTTGAAAATGCGGCGGCCTCGAGGACATGTTGCCCGAAGATACGGCACCGTTGGGGTAGAGCCGAGTCATGCCGAGGCGGCTAACTTAGGCTCCGATTGAATCAGCGTGCGCTTGAATGAAACTCCGCCTCCTGGACCCTCGGGTCCTTGCAGTGCTTGCACCTACCAAGTTGGGAAGTGCAGTGACGCGGACGCGCAGTGTAGAGCAGAAGCTTGATAACCTCTCCCTCTCCCTCCACCTTCTGTCTTAGCATAGTAATTTAGTTAAGCGCACGCTACCTTCCGCAATGTCCAGGCTTGCGTCAACAAAGTCTCCGGTTCGCAGCCTCGTCACTT
The DNA here is from genome assembly GCA_038092675.1 of Boletus rufocinnamomeus. Classification (NCBI taxonomy): domain Eukaryota; kingdom Fungi; phylum Basidiomycota; class Agaricomycetes; order Boletales; family Boletaceae; genus Boletus; species Boletus rufocinnamomeus. The sequence continues at coordinate 53,488 of JBBPQV010000002.1, forward strand.
CTGAACCTGGGCTTGACCCGAACTCGCGGGCCGACCACGACGACAGTCCAGGTGGAAATATCTCACCTCAAGAACGTATTAAGAGAGTCGCAACGAGAACCATGGACCTTGGGAGGAGTTTCACTAATCGCCCTCGTTCACCAACCCTGACATTGCATCCTGATTGCAAACGCGCACTCAGCCTAAAACGGAAGGATAGAGGCAAGGAAGCGCAAGCTTCACAGGATCAAGGACAAGGTGACTTCTCTCAGTAAAAATGTTTCCGTATCACAGGCTTGCTCAGCCCTCTTAAGGCTATAATCCCTCTACCATGCCTCCACAGTCTGGTGGAGCACAAACGATGGATTATGCAGCCCCACACCATTCCACTGTGCAGGCTGTCCCGGACGATGGTTCGCCCTTTATCACGCCTCCATCGCCAAAGCTTGCACCCACACGGCCCGTGTCGCAGTCTTTCCGTGATTTCGGTTCAGTGCGTGTGGCATATCCTTCTTATCCCCGACGTTTACTTGATGGTATACTGTCGGAATGCAGATGCGTGCAGGGACTCAGACCCTCATCCAAGCTCTTCAAGCTCTTCCTTGGGTGGAAGATCCGGATGACGTGGACGAACCAATATCTCGAATCAACCCCCAAATGGATTCTGATAGCGATGAGGAGCCGACCGGTAAGTAAGTTTTGATCTGTACCTTTAGACTTGATGTATCTGAGTCTGGGTCCCAGGGGTGCACATGGCCTCTTCTATCCACGCCATATATCGTCCCGCTTCCCGCTTAAGACGGAGGGAAACTTCGCACTCTATTTTGCAAGGGAAAATATTTCCCGCGCAGAATGACGTGGATGAGGCACCCCATGCAGAACCCGATGCAAGTTTAACCTCTGACGATGACGTTGACGCCGGTGACTTCGAGGCGACGACACCACGGCCAGTCACTTCCGAGAAATACTCAGAGGCGACACACATGCCATCTTCGACTGTACAGCTTGGGCCAGCAATGAGACGGAGGGCACCGAGCCGTGCAGGCAGTATGATAACAGTCAAGGTCACTCGACGGACTCGTTTAGCGGAGAAGTTGAAAGAAATATTTGATCTGGAAGCTATCAACGAAGTGCTGGCAGGTACGTGATTTCGTCTACTCTCGGTCCAAGTCTCAACGGAAATCAGAAATGCCATGTTGGCTCTTACGCTCTGTTTGTAAGTCCTGTTCCATCAAGTCGATGGTATGGGATTTTCAGCCATGTCCAGTGTTACAGGGATACATGTATCTCACAAACTCGCATTTATGCTTCTTTGCTCATATGCCGAGCAGAGAGGTACTAATTTAATAAGCCATAAAGAAGTATACTCACGCAGATCCAGGACCAAATTCTCAAGTCCGGCACTCTTAGCAAGAGAGCCACACGAACAAAGCGTTGGATCAAGCACTGGTTCGTCCTCAAGAATGATACACTTTCCTGGTATCAGTCCTCTTCGGTAACTCATATATCTGGGTTTGTGACATTTGCTGATGTTACACAGGATCCTTATTTCCTCAATGGAATCGTCGACCTGCGTTATGCGATTTCTTGTGATCCTACGGGTGAAAAGGAGTTTCGGTTACGTACTAATCAAAAGGCTTTGCTATTAGCTGCAGATTCTGTTCCGAGCAGAGAAGAATGGGTGAAGGCAATACGCAAGGTTATATTCAAAGCGCAGAACATGGGGGACACTGTAAAGGTAAGTCATAGTACGCGAAGCAGTATTCACTTCTTACTCTTTTCAGATTGCCATACCATACTCCGTGATTCTTGATGTGGAAAAATCATCAGCCATCGAGTTCAGCGAAACCATCGAAATTAAAGCGTTCGACAAGGAGGAACATTGTTCGGTCGACTCGTACTTTTTCGCCTACTTTCACGACATACAAGGCGCTCTGGAACACATCCGAGAGGTTGTGCGTGCCAATAGATCGTCTCCCGCCAGTTCACCACATGCCCTACTGGATACCACTGCCGCCCGACATGCCTTGGCGGTTCACGGTATGGACCGCGCTCGCAGTCTCCCTTCACCGGACGCCAAGACCGCTTCGTCGTTCCGATTATCGTCTTTGCTTCGACCGCTTCAGGAGTCACTTCCATCTACCTTGACACGGATATATAACACTCCGGAACCCCCTGGAAGTCCTGAGGATTTTACCCACATATCAAAGCGGGGCGGTGCATCGTTCGTGCCCTTGACATCTTCACCCTTGCCTTTGTCTCCCAGCTCTGGGAATATCGCCGCTGCATCTTCAAATGGACTGTCAACCGATTCTCCCTTGCGCATTCATACTTATCCCCCATCAACTTCTGCAGGAGACATGAACTCGGCATCGTTCCTGAGCAAGGGACTAGTAGCAAGTGCACCTTGGAACGTTGGAGTACCGTCATGGCTAAAAGTTCCTCGCAAAGGCGTGAGTACCACCTCGAACAGCGCTGTGCCATCTGCGCTTTCCGAGTCTCAAGACGACGGAGGTGTGCGCGAGGTCTATGAATCATCGACTCCTGGGCAAGATTCCGGAGCCTCCTGCGAGCTTGGCTATAGTGTACTCGAGACATCCGAAGCAGCAGTCGATCAAGAGATGGCAGACAAATTTAAGGCCGCATTTGCATTTGACGACAAAGAAATGCTACTTGGATGTAGGTGGCTCATTTCACATTGGGGCATGATTCTTAACGCATATCAAGACTTTTCAGGTTATTTATTCCGACTTTTGCCAGTTTTCGGACGTTTATATGTCTCTTCAAATTATTTCTGTTTCAAGTCCACAGGTCCCCTAAGCACGAAGACTAGAGTACGCTTCCAATATTTCATGTATGGAAATTCGCTGATAATATTATTTAATAGATGATATTACCCATTCGTGACATCCTGACCGTGGAAATGACTAAGGCTACGCGCTTTGGCCACCATGGCCTTACCGTCATGATTAAGGGCCACGAAGAACTTTTCTTTGAATTTGGCTTCCAAGATAGGCGGCGTGCTTTCGTGTCTATTCTGGAGCGCCAAATAGAAGACATCAGGAAGCGGCCAAGTTCCAGCGATGCTCTAACACTGAGCCGAGGCAAGAAGGATGCACTTATCTTGGAGGAGTTTGAACCACGGAACTCGCTCAACAGCGACAGCGATCCTGGCCCGTCATCTGAGGCAATGTCTGAGTCTTTACCCGCTGTGATGTTTACATCAGCTTCCTCGACGTTTTTGACTTTCAAGCCCAAAGAATCCTTGCACTTTACGTTGCTGACTATCGGTTCAAGGGGGGACGTTCAACCTTACATTGCACTTGCAAAAGGACTGATGGCGGATGGGCATCGGGTGAAAATTGCGACCCATGGAGAGTTCCGAGCGTGGATTGAATCAGTCAGTATACGTATTTCTTCACTTACACTATCTGACGGTCGTTGAAGCATGGAATTGAGTTCGGTTATGTCGGAGGTGATCCAGCAGAATTGATGCGCATTTGTGTTGAGAATGGCACATTTACGGTTTCGTTTTGGAAAGAGGGGCTGCTTAAGGTAAGTACGCTGCAATTCTTATGATTCCTCGGCTCCATTCCAGATTTAGTTCCGTGGATGGCTCGATGATTTGCTAAAAACATCTTGGGAAGCTTGCCAAGGGACCGATGTTCTTGTGGAGAGTCCGAGTGCAATGGGAGGGTACCATATCGCTGAAGCCCTCAAGATCCCCTACTTCAGAGCATTTACGATGACTTGGACGAGGACGAGGTGAGTAGTTGGGCTGATTTTGAGTTGGGCTTGATCTAGAACAAAGTCAAGGGCGTACCCGCACGCTTTCGCAGTGCCAGAGCGCAAGGTATGAGTACCTCTGCTCGGAATGTGTGCCATTCTGATGGTTTGTTAGATGGGCGGTGGTTATAACTATATGGTACAAGGGACAGTAACCCTATTTCACAGTCGTCACTGAAGAACCCCATACTAGACGTACGTCATGTTTGACCAAGTATTTTGGCGCGCGATGGCCGGGCAGATTAACCGCTGGCGCCGCAATGTATTACACCTGGACAATACGAGCCTGGACCGTATGGAACCCCACAAGATTCCCTTTTTGTATAATTTTAGCCCTACGGCTGCTCCTCGACCCTTGGATTGGCCTGAATGGATTCAAGTCACTGGTAATTTACTTGTCCACCCGTGCATCGCCTCTCTTACGCGGAACTAGGTTTTTGGTTCCTCGACGACGCTGACGTTGGGACAAAAAAATGGACTCCTCCCCAGGACCTCCTTTCTTTCATCGACTCTGCTCGTCAAGCTGGCAAGAAAGTAGTGTACATAGGTTTCGGCAGTATTGTGGTTCCAGACCCCAAAGCAGTGACCCGCTGTGTTGTGGACGCGGTTGTGCAAAGTGGAGTTTATTGTATCCTTTCCAAGGGTTGGTCGGATCGACTCCATACGCAGGCAGTGGAAGTATCCCAACCTGAGGAACCACTTCCGAAGCAAATATACAGTATCTCGTCGATTCCACACGACTGGTTATTCAGCCGTATCGATGCAGCTTGCCATCATGGTGGTGCTGGTACAACTGGGGCAAGTTTACGAGGTTTGTCCACCACTCACCACCACTCAGGTAGCTGAAGACTGACACTTGTGTAGCCGGAATCCCGACAATTATCAAGCCGTTCTTCGGAGACCAGTTCTTCTGGGCTGATCGTGTCGAGGCACTTGGAATCGGCACTGCTGTCCGCAAGCTAACTGTCGACAGTTTGAGTCAAGCCTTGACTTTAGCGACCACCGATCAGAAGCAGTTTGAGCGCGCGAGGCTAATCGGGGAAAAGATTCGCTCTGTGAGTAGTTTTGACATAGAATTGAGGTCTCTTGCTTAGCATTCGTAGGAAAACGGTGTAGCTACTGCAATCGAGGCCATATACCGCGACTTGGACTACGCCCGTTCCCTGATTAGACGACCCCCCAACGGAACTACGGACTTGATGGAGGGAGACAGTGTAACGAAGGAGGAACAGCTTTCTGATGCCTCCACATCGACTCTGGACCGTTCGAGCCCCCGATCCCGCTACGATTCATTTGGGTCACAGCGGGGCAGCGAAGATTGGAGTGTCATCTCCGATGCAGAAGACAGACGATCCTCCTTTTCATCGCGGAGAAGTAACGGTAAGATGGACCGTTCGGCGACATTGAAACGAAACAGTCTTGCTGCTGCAGTAATGTCCGTCCTGCCTGACTCACTCACGTATTCAACCCACCGGCGTTCTAGTTCTAGTTCCTCCGCGCAGCCGTGAATGTTTCGGTGTTTACTCTACCCAGTTTGTTGCCATATCTTTTTAGGTTCCGCTATGTATAATTCTGTGCATATATCCTAGATTTTTGTCTCTCTACGACCATAGTCATATAATTCAGGTAGACCTATTATCATAGTGTGCTGCGAATACTCTCTTACTGAATTGTCCAAAGGTCTCCGTAGCGGAAACCTTTTGATCAGTGTCGGGTTGCATGAATAATGCAAAGGTTTCTCTTGACACTTTTTCCTGCCCCCTTCCAATATGAACACAGTGAGGGGTCGCCATGAGCCTTTTTTCCGTCACAAGTTCAAGACATTCGCCAGTCTGAAATGCTAGGCAATCTGCGGGTATAGATACCTTGATCAGCTCGCCACCTCTCGTCCGGATATAGAGGCCAGACGTGGGTGAAGAGGAAGAAACTAATCTGGGTTCTTCATCACCCTCCTCGTGCAGGAACATGGCCTATGAAAGTACTTGACACGTCATACTATTATGGTCAATGCAACAAATATGGCTTACAGAGCAGAGTCCAGTCAAAAGAGAGTTATCAAGGTGAAATCCACACCAACTGTCAATAGGTTCGTCCTCGGTAGGTACCGCAGTTTCTTGCTTCGGGGGGAAATAGTGAAGTAATCTAGCCTTTGTAGTTTGAGAGGTTCCGATGAGGTCCGGTAAAGATATCGACATGTCTGTCAGATGCTTCGAGACTTTCATGTGTAAAGGACGTTAGCCGCGCGCAACGCTCGGTTAACGAGAGACCGAACCGAAAGGCTGGCAAGCCACTGCCAATTCACGACCGACGTTAAAGACAAACCTGGACAAAGGCTCAATACGTCGTCAACTCTCAGAAATCGTATATGATTACCTTCCGAGGTTCTTAAATGCTTCCTCGAAACCTTCGACACCTTTCTCCTCAGAGTTCGGCCCTGTAACATGTCAATAGACTATATGGGGTAACTGCATTCGTTCACACACATATGTTACTGCGATAATACTCTCCGTACTGCTCTCTGAGCTCGGGGGAGACGTCCGGGATGTCGATGATGGGATTCGCATAGTACGATCCTTTCAGTGTATCTTGATCAAGGTTTAATTCGGCGTCAACCTTGGGCGCGGATCAGACTCGGGTTACCTGGCTTTCCGTTCATGATTTCCTACGCCAAATAAATAGGTTGTGATATGATGGCGACCGTGGTCCAGTAATATTAAACATATCTTACCTTTCCATGTGACCATCCAAAGCTTTTCGCGATGATCAGCCCCGGCGACGCCGCTTGTGCGCTGCCATGACATACCTATACGAGCTTGTGGGATCGGTACAACGTTCTTTGGTTTCCTCTGGCAGGTGGGCAAACTTGTATGCATACTTGAGCAAGGTCTCTCGGTACGACTGATAGACGACCGGTAAATCTTTGACAATGATGATGCCCAGAGCCTGTGGATGAGACCCGAAAGCCTGTTCTAGATAAGTCGAGGGTGGTATTGTACCAGTACCGTCAATGTAGATCCGAGTCTCTTACCGATGACGTCTTCGAGGGACAAGGGCGATGATACAAGGGTGGGGTACGATATAGATACCACTTTCGAAGGATCCATCGCGTTTGATGCCTGTAGGTTGTGGTTAAGTGAGAGCGTGGAGCGAATAAACCTCCGTGTCATTACCATCGAGTGTTGATCGGCAGAGTATCGCTAATAGTGATCAACTGGGATGTGTGAGAATCTCATCACGTCGGATGTAAAGATTCGAGCCTAATCAGTCGATCGACAACAAGATAATATCAATCAAAGTAGTACCACAATGACTCTACGGGCAAGTGGTTGCGTGCAACAAAACTATACCGATACAAGTGTTATCCGCAGTGAACGAGCGAGTGTCGTAAGTATTGACAATCGAATAAATTACATCGCTGAATCACGATCCTTGCCCGAATCCGAGCTTTCAATCATGTCGGTCTGGACCAACGCATGTCTGAGCGCCGTCCCAGTGTCATCAATCGAGTGCAAGAAACGTAAAATTTCGCGACAGAGCTGCCAGTCTTGCGCATCGATCGCACTCTGCAAGAGTCGAATAGCGTCCTTGTTATTCTCCTCTCGTTGCTCGAGGTTGTGCAACACAAGCAAATAAGATGCCGCCGTCTTGAGCCGACCAGAATTGAGGCATATCTGAGAGTAAAGGTGTCGTTTGATAAGAGTACATGGAGTAACAAGCGAGACCCACCTCGAACAAGCTTTTTGGGTTGCCAACAATGTCAAAGAGTCGCCTCCATCTCGTGACTTCTGTTTTCCGGGCGCCCACGACGTCTAATGCAACATCAAAGTGGTCAAGAAATTCTATCACAGCGGGCAATGTTTTGGATGCTGCGTTCGATGAACCACTCTCATCAGCATCAGCTACTGCCTCCGACTCTACTACGGTATGGAGAAGGATCTCGAGACCGTGAGCGAAGAACACCAGGTGTTGGTAGTTTGTGGCAAGTTGAACAGCCTCTCGTGTTTGCCCAGATTCCAAGTAGTGTCGCAAGACATGATGGAGGAACAGGTGAGACTGCAAAGGTGGTCCACAGCTATCGAGAACCAGACGAAGATAACCACGTACGCTAGTTGCATGTCTGAACATTACAAATGGCAGGTTTATCCGAGTGGCCGACTCATGCTCGGCACCGATAATGATTCCTTTGTCCATGAGTACAGCTACGAGATCCGTAAACATTGATGGACAAAATCAGATGGGGGAACTTACACAACGGGTAAAAATCCAGTGGGATGTTGACACTCTCCTTTACGCTCTGAGGTGCCTCATCGGGAGATGAAGGCGATTCAATAGCGAGGGCATTAAGCCAGACCCGTATGCCTTGCCCATCATATCCCCAAAGGGAGTTCTCCAATATCCCGATGCCACGGAGGTGTATCCAACAAAACTCGATGCGGTCCGCGAAGATCTGCATGTCATATTTGACTTCCTGATTGCCAGACTGTTGTTCAACCGAGGCAATATAAACAAATGGGATTCGTTCGAGTAACGTGGCAACTTACCTTCCTTGGTCGAAGCAACACCAACTGCCCGCCAACCATCATGAGGACAGTGGCTACCGCGAGATCATCAACGGGATCACCAAGTTCTACGCAGTATCAACAAGGATGCTCTCCTATGAACCGGAACAACTCACGTTTCTGAGCATTAGGAATCATCCAGCTCAACACTCTAACTGCAGAAGGTACAGCGATGATTCCACTGAAAGTGATGCTTCCACATAAGTGTAACCTGATCGAGTCCGTGGTCGGGATGATCAAGTAATGGCTCAGCATATTGTCTGCGGTGTAGACCAACAATGAATTGTCCACCAGAGATAGAATAATGACAGGGGAAGAAATTATTTCCCGGTGGAGGACATTCTGATTGCTTAGTTCAGAGTCCCGGGAATATAAACGTATCTGTCCGAGACGTCAACAATCCCTGTAATATCACCAAGACATACCCTGCACAAACCTGGTATGATTTTGACACCTCGACCGCTGCTATGAGGACATGATGAAACCACAACAGACCTCCCTTCACCGCGAACGCCTGCTCCTGAGCTACGCTGGAGAAGAGTTTCCATCGACCAGACGTTGAACTGTAGTGGATCAATCCGCGACGACCAGCAACGGCTACCAATCGTCCATCGCTACTTAGTGCAGAGTATCTGATTGGCCAATTGGACGCTAGATATGGTTGAGGAATCTGAAAATAACACATGGCGATGTAAAATGTTGGATCAAGAAAACGAACAAGTTAGCTTGCCTTTATATGCTGCCAAACGTCAGACTCTGGATTTATGACACTCATATCTGGTTGGTCTGCTCCACGGTATACGAGCGCACGGTCGTCCATTTGGAGGAAGGCATAACAAGTATTGTCCTGATAATATTCAATGACCCACTCTATAAGAGAGAGGAATCACGAACTGGGGAATGTTGGCATGTTGTCGCGCTCTTCGCAAAGGGCAGGATGAACATTTGACCATCCCGTTCTGTGAAATCCGCGTTTTAACATGGTCACACATAGAGGGTAGAGACTCACTGTTCGGACTTGATTGAACAAGTACCACCAGCTCAAAATTGCCAGGTGCCCAAAACTATTCCCATTGTCCTCAGCTTCAATGAAAAATTCTTGTGAAGGCGGCGATAGCTCACCAAATCCTTGATTCCATACATGAATGCGTCCTGGAATCTTGAGTCGTCAATGACGTCATCAGGTCCGAACCCAGAGGCAAGGCACCGGCCCCCGACACTAAATATCGCCCATCCGTGCTCCCAACCTACTGCCAGAACATACCCATCTGAACTCCATTCCATTGTAGATACTTGTCCACGCGGGCGATTATAGGGGTTTGGGACATCCATGATTTGGGGTGTTGGCGAAGGACCTTCAGGCGATGGAAAGGCGGTGAACTCGATGGATCCGCTGAAAGCGTTGGGATGATAAGTTTCATAGACAGTATCGCGACACCAACACACCTGTATGTCCCGACAGCGACCAAAGAGAACCTTGCATTGACGGCAACCTCTACGGCTCGACGTGGTTCGTTATAGGCAGGGCCTCCGCTGCTGGGCCCGTCACTGTCGATATGCCGAGACTTTTGTACCCACCGAGGAACTTCGAAGTTATGGATGCAAGTCCCCTGCCAACGATGTTCATTCCGTAAAGAACCCGGGCTGTCCGAAGGCAAATCCTTGTCTTCATTCCCCTCACTCCCGTCAGCTTGAGCTTGAGGGTCCTTGGACTAAAGGATAGCTTCAGTATGTGAAGGCCAAGTCAACGAGATTTCACGCTCACACCATCGCCACCTTCGTCCTCGTTATCTGGATCAATAGTAGTCTTTTCCGTTTGTGAGTTTTCCTGCAGTCGCACGAAGTAGGCTCTTCCATCCGAAGTTATCCACGTCTCTACTCCGGAAGTTGAATGCAAGATCTTCGCGACAGTGACTATGAACGTGAATCAATATTACACGGGTCACAATATACTGTAAGCATACGGCATAACACATACCATCGCTGTCCACCAACCACGGCAGCTCGTGGTCATTCAGGACCCATGTATCATAACCAATAAGCGACCTTCGAGAATGATCCTCGACATCCGCATCGTCATATGAAGGCCACGGAATACGCTGGATGGCTGGCGGAGAGCTGGTGGAGAATGCCAGGTGGTTTTTGCGTGGCGAAACGCTGTTGGTGGAAAAAGTGTCTAGATGAAATTCGACCTGCGGCAAGCAATGATTACCTGAGAACCTGTCCCTCGGCGCGTATGACGCCTTCGAACGAGAGACTGAGTGATTGAAGCGGGAGTCCTTCCCCTGGGCCAGCAAGGAAGTTACGCTGGACACCTGGTGGGATGTCTGGCGGCTGATACGCTGTAACGTCGGGTGCGTAGTCAACCATTACCAACACGAGGTATGAGAACATCGTCTGAAGGATATCATGAAGCAGAGCAGGGACTTGTAATGAACGGAACTTGCTTGGATGATGATCCTGCTCCCGTCCGGGGACCATGTTACGGCGAGGTTGTCACCATGCTCTATGAGAGATGTTTCGGACCTGGCCAGATATGCCAGGGGTGTGGAGGGCTGGGGGAGAGATTCAGAAAGGATGCACCCGGGAGTGGATATTGAACGCACGCGGACACGCCAGACTGTGATCGCATGTTGAGTGAGGACACAGAAGAGAGACTTGCGCGGACTTGGCTCCAAGGAGATTATGTCCTCGAGCGGTACGTCCGGCAGGGCGGGGACACTTGACAGCTGCCTCGCTGCGGACGTCAGAAAGTACATCCCACAAGGTTGCTAGGAACGAACGTGAGGGTCACCGCCAAGTCTGTGGATACGAGATGGGCATTTACTACTTGTGGATCTTTTAACCAAAGATATCTCTACAACGACGATGGCCGCCGCTGATGAGAACGAGACTCACGCTCTTTGAGAATGCTGAGGTTATTGTTATTGTGGTATTACGCTTGCTAATGATACAAAAAGTACGGGGATGTGGAAAGTATGAGAGCAATACGGACAAGTCAGATATACAGTAGCACAGTAAAAGCGCCTCCAAACGATCAGTTACCTGGGCCCCAAACCCTGTCAAACCATCTGTTGTTTTGTGAAACGGGGAGGTGGTCAGTTTCTGGCTTGTGACCCGTGTTGTTGCCAGGGGAAGATGGGACGGAGGTCTCCGGGTCGAGAAACGATGTATCGGAACGAATGGTGGAGATGTATGAGCCGAACGCCATGGATTGAAGACGGGCTTGGCGTATGAGATCCATTACGAGAGAGACACCCTGGCGAGACTATGATGCATATGAGTGAAATCCATGAAGGGCGTAAGGGCGAACGTGCCTTTTGAACATGGGCTTTGAAACGTGCCAAGCCATGGCTTTCAATTCTCTTTGTGAGACCCCAGCCAAACTTTGAAGTGATGTAGGCCTCGGTGGTCTGCATTGTTCTCCTGTGGGCAGGCACGGGGTCAAGAGAAGTGGAGACGAAGCACGGGTACGCACCCGTCTTTGGACTGTTGGAAGAGCTGGGTCTCTTCGATTTGCATAACCTTGACGTGGTCTAGGTTTTTGGTGCGACACCTGACTACTTTTCCAAAGGGATCGACTTCGCTCTCCTCGACGACCCACGACTCTGTGCGCGAGACGATGCCCTGAGGAGCCCACCTTGGGAGGGTGCCTCGCTTGAGGATGAGCCTGGTTGTGAGGAGGGAGCCAGAGTCGGTCTGTCTACGGTCGACGACGTCGCAGGAGATGACGTGGGAGGCATATGGGTTTGGGTAGCGGAGAAAGAAAGCGAGAGAGACGATTGACCAGGGATCGCTGCAAGAGAGTGAGGGGGAGGGGGAGAGAAGAGAAAAGAGCAGGACTTACTCGTACACGAACGATTGCGAAAAGAACTTCATGGCGGACGACGACCCCTGCAAAGAGGAGAAACAAATCGCACTCAGGGATATAATCAAGTCACGTGGTATATAATGACAGATCACGTGTATGTCTCGTCCCACACGCGGCCGTCCTGGCAGAGAAGGACCCGCAGGCCATCGTGCGCTGGTCGTACCCAGTGCACCTCCCCCTCCAGCCCCTCTCTCAGCATCTCCATCCCACTCCTCTCCGTGCCGCTCAGCTTCCCCTCCCAACTCCCCACACTCTCTCCGATCCTCACCCATTCCTCCTGCGACACCTCATGGCTGAACCCGATCATATAGCTCCTGCTTGCCCCTATCTTCCGTATTGCCCCTGCCGCCTCGCGTACCCCCATGTGTGACATGTGCGCGCGGAGCCGCAGGCAGTCTATCACAAGCACCGATTTCTGCCCGCCCGCGAGAATAACCGGCCATGCATCGTCTGGTATCAGCGACACGTCAGACATGTACAAGATCGCATCCTGTACAAGGAACCCAAAACAAAAGTATGGTTGAATCTTCGGACTAGTCCCGTCGTCTGCCCCCCTTGGAGTTGGCGACGAACCACCCACTGGTGTCGTCGGCTGCGTAGCAAAAGGCGTCGGTGTCAACATAGGCGTGGAACTAGTCGTGAACAGACGTCCATGTTGTACTTGACAATTCGATCAACACCCCCTCAGTAGTAGCCCACGTTTCGCCTCTCACCTGAAAATGGTGTAATCCGTATGCCAGTATCCTTGATCTCGAATGGAACTTTATCCTCTATGATATGCCACTTGAAGTCGGGAACCTACCCATCGTAAATGTCAGTCCACTGGCGCATCGCAGACCCAGATTCTGGCAAACGTACATCACCCCCTCCTGACGCGAATTCTTTTGCCACGAGGTACGGGAATGTCCTTTGGACTTCTCTAAATGTGCTTTGGGAAAGATAGACATCTATATGTTTCTGTATTGCGCCTCCCAGGGTCCATCCTGTTGGGTTACCGGCCCGTCTTGCAAGGTAAACGGGATGAAATATTGCCTAGGCCGGGGAAACGATAATCACCTCGCAGATCATCCAGTCCGTTCATCGCTGAATAAACGACCATCAGCATCCGTTTACCATTTCATCGTTTGAAACCAGACACACCATCAGCGTGTGCATGAGTAATGAGTACAGCGTCAATCTCTCGTAACCCATACTTCGGAAACCATTCTATAGCGGCGGCCTGGAAGTTCTTGCCCACGTCTATTACCAGCGTCCTATTTCAAACATGGCGACGGTCCACGGTCATTCACCTGACAAACGAGCAGTAAAGGAACACCCACGTCTTCTTCCCATCGTCGCCCGCGGTTACCCGAACCACGGCTGATGTGTTCCGTCTGATGTTCTTCTTCCCCTCCGGTGTGAGCGTCGAGAGGCAAGTTCTACAAGGCTCTTTACTTGGTGATGCAGTCAAGCAGTCCAAGGATGGTACCGAGGACGATGTGCCCGTCCCGAGGAAAATGAGTTCGATTTCTGGGTTGGCACTGTTCTCGGTTGATGGGAAGGTTGACTCTTCATCCGGGATAGTGACATTTCCGTTCGTGCGGGTGGTGTAGGCATCTACAGAAGCAGGAATCATGTCCGGTGTTGACCTAGTCCTTGGCAGAATTGGAGGACCGAGGTCAATTGGGTCTAGGGTCGGTGGTTTTCTTATCATAGTAGCGATGACGCCGGAGGCCCGGCTCGGAGACCAGGGCCACCGCCCGACTACTCCTCAAAATTCAAAGTCACTATACTACTAGTACAAACCCGGTGACAACATAAGACGTATTCATGCCTCATTTCGTGAATACTACAATGCGTGTCGCATTAGATTTTGAGCAAAAGGAATAGATCCAGATACATACTCGAGACCACGTCTTCATCCTGTACTTGATGATTCAAACTAACCTTCTGCGCATGCGGTGCAAATTTCGATGATCGCCCCTGGACACAAGAATATAAATGTAGTCAGAGGGAAGAACATTGGGATTGTCCATACCCTGAATATCACAAACTTGTTAAATGATGTCAATGTCTTGGGGGGGAATAGACTCACCAAACGAGTCCGTATCGGAAATTGGTGGCGAGTGATTTATGGATTCCCAGACAAACATCCTGCGGAATATCGCGTAAAAACGAGGGATTTTGCCTTTCTCCCCACACAAGGCAAAATTAGCGCAATGGTGCACACCTCAATCGTAGCACCTTTCCGCAAGCATACAGGGTCTGACAAGTCGGGACGTTCCCCGCGTTTCTTCGTGTAAACTTTGACGAGACCAAGACTTTCCCATATGCGCTCAATTAGGTAGTCAAGACTGGGTATCAATGGAATCAAAGAAAACCAGTGCAGAATTGGAACAGTTTACGCACTTCAAGTCCATCTCGCAACTGATGACAACCGCGTTCTCCGTTCGAGAAATCTTGTCGACCTGCCTTGGGATGTCAACGTGATCCTCTCTTGCGAAAAAATGTCAGCCTACAAGTTCCAAGCTAATTGCGTCTACCTTGTTGTACACATCTGGAACAAATACGTTAACAGAAATGATTTAGAATTGTTCCATAAAAGACTCACAGAGACATGGCATATATTTGCGCGTGCCTGAATCGACAGTTCAGGCTGCTGTCCAGTTTGGCTGTCCAATGAACTTACCGATCAACACATCTATGAATTCGTCTGTAGTGATCTGGAAGATTAGCAGTTCAAATGTCGGCATCAAGGGTGAGTCAGATATTTGGGTCTCACATCCTCTCGAATCATGACATCACAGTTGTGTAGCTTGTCTGGAGGCGATAAGTAATAGTTCTATTCGCGGCATGGGATGGACATACAACTTGCAAGGATTGTCCGTATGGTCTTCTCGTCGGTTTTGGTCAACTTCACGGTTGTGTTGAGCTTGACGAGAAATTAAGAGTACGTGATTATCGACACAATTGATACGATACCGTTATCTGTCGAACAAGGGTTGGTTTCAGTTGTTGTGGACTAAAAGAGAGCACGATTATTCACTCCACCCGTAGTCTTGCGTTTGAACACAACATCGGGTTTCCGCTTGTTCAGTCGGATACCTACTGCGTCGAGTTCAATTTCCAATAGGCGTTTATGTTCCTCGGACTTGGTAGCATCAAGCATGACAAGTATGAGATCGGCGGTCTTCGCGGCTAGTTCGATATGAGGTATGCTTCAGGTTGCTGAGAGCCATTACTCACTTGCAACCACTTGTCGACCCCGGCCCCGACCTTTGGTGGCAACAATGAAATGAAAGGAGAAAATAGGCGTGTTTCCCTTACCTTGACTGGCGCCTTCCACGATTCCAGGCAGGTCGAGAAGTTGGATGCGGGCACCCTTATACTCAATCACACCAGGAATGGCAGTGAGGGTTGTGAACTCATAGGCTGCGGTTTCTGAAGCTGTGTGTGTGCATTTGCTAAGGAGTGTGGACTATATTGAACTCATGTCAGGCCGAAAAATCCAAAATCCTTAGCTGAAGCACGAGCCTTTCCGACGGACGGGAAGCCAATGAGTGCGACACGAGCATCTCCAGACTTTTGCACATCGAAGCCAACGCCCGCTGGGCCCGATTTCGATGCCGGTTCGAGGAGCTGGGCACGATAGCGTGCAAGCTTTGCCTTGAGCAGACCAAGATGATATTCTGTCGCCTACTTGAAAGATTGTTCAAATATCTGAGTGAGTCTTTCTTTAGATAGGGAACCTTGTTCTTTTGAGCTTTTGAAAGCAATTTATGAGTAATGATTTGGCAGCAGAACAGGGGACATACTCCTCGCCATCTCCTCTTAATGGTTCAGTCACCGTCAGATATTTCTAGGTCGGTGGTCACCTGGGGCACTCACCCTCGATCTCCTTGATCTGTGTGGGCTAAGGTATGTGATCAGGGTTGCAAAATGGGTGGAACACTGACCTTTTCTACGATACCCATGATGACTGCGATATGGTCCTATTCGGAGTTGCTAGTACTAGTAGATATTAATGGTGTCCCCGGAGTACTACTAGTAGGCCTGGCCGCGTTCATATCGACTCACGTGATCCATATTTAACTAGTAAGTACCAAAGTGGTAGAGATTTGTTGATGGACCAAGACTTGTAAGATGACCAGCATCCGGCGCGGAATGTCGCATCAACCGTCGCTGTTCTCGCTCGAGGAGCAAGACTCCAACGACGGCGACGAGCCCGACTGGGACCCTCTACCAATCCCAAGACCCCACACCTCCACACCTTCAATGCTCTCCTCTTCCATAAACACCTCCTTGCGTAGCAGAGGCAAGGGTCGTCAGTCGAGGAACAACTTCTCTTCCGGCTCAGCGTCCAATACAATATCCACGAACTACAATCCTTCACACAACCTCCCAAAGTACTCTGATATCTACTCTCAGTTCGTTAAGCGGTACAGGTCCGAACCGGGCCTCGACGACGATCCAAGGAACGACCCAGACTCCAACTACTTCCAGAGGGGGTTGGGTCAACTTATAGATGCAGGCGACAGTGACGATGAAGACCTCAATCGCTCAAGTCTCGGAGACGCATTCGATCGCTTCTCCGCCCTCATGCTTGAGTCCGACCCAATCGAGCCTGCAACGGTAGAAGATCGCCAGCGTTTAGAGTGGCAGACCATGCTCGCTTCTGTCCTTGATGGTGATGTGCTCAGATCTGAGAAAACTCGCATTGCTGTCGCACTTGAGTCTTCCAGTGAAGAGCACAACAATATCCATATCAACATCTGGTTCGGGTTGCGCGCAAAGTTCGCTGGAAGGAAGGAGGTAGAAGAGCGCAGGCGTATAGAGGAGAGGAGGATGCGCACAGTGGATTCCGTCATAGAGGAGATAAACTCTTTCAAGCTCAAGGACGACGAACGCGACCCAACCATAGCCTTGCAGCGAGTCAACTCTCTTCTTTGTAGACTCGAGGCAGCTCAGTCCCTCTACCCAACCCTCAAGGCCTTCTACGCAGACAAGGTTGCTGCATCGGAGTCGCAATTCCAGGCCCGCTGTGACACACTTAACACATGGTCAACCGTCCTCATGTCCCTACGTCGTCATATCGCCCTTCTACAGAGATGGACGGGGAGCGAGTCACTTGATGTGACGAAACCGACCGCCAGCATTGACGTCTACCCTCGTTTGCAAGCCAACGGTTTCTCCAAACAAACGCCGGATTCTAGCACGTTCATTGAACGCGTCCTCAAAGAAGACTCCATCCAGAAGACTTTTGAAAAGGGATTTTTGACTACCGTACATTCTTTCATCGGCACTGCTCGCGACGCCCAAGTCAATCTTTCTTCCTTGTTTCAAGAGATGAACCTCCCCACTTTCGAAACCGAACTAGTGCCCCTCATCTCCTTTCCTACTAAACTTGCCCAGGCGTGTCTACGCGTGCGCCTCGACTATGTTCAGAAACTCAAGGATCCCGAAGTCCTCATCATTGACCAGGTCACTGAAGATGTGAAGATTAGTTTGGGTCTAGCTTGCACGCTCAAGAGGCAGTACGAGGCGTTCCTTGCCCCCGATCCCGGGGGGAAGTGGAACTTGCCCAGGTGCATAAGTGAAGATTATGATACTACTATTCTCGAGGCCTTGTCAATATTTTTCAGGCTTATCCACTGGAAGCTTAAGAGTGGTGTCAAAGGCATTTACTTCAAGGAAACTGATGTCATTGATTCTCAATGGGCGACATTCAACGATGTCAGTATGACTGTCATTGGGGCCTCCACTGTAGTAGCTGAGCAGGTTTGGTGCGTATTATAATCTTCACTGAAAGATTTCCACCGATCAGTATCTCACAGCTCGTTGACCAATCGACTGATGGTTCGAGTTGCGAACTACTTTGAGACTCAAGTCCGCCTCCCTGTCTCCGCAAGGGGACAGGTACACGAAGCATCCAATCCAGTTCTCCAAGGTGATGTCATCGCCAGCGCCACCGGTAAAATGACGGATGAACAGAAGGTCAACTGGTACGGAAAGATACTGGACAATGTCCGGTTGCGATATCGCAAACTTCAACGCTTTGCAAGGTTCGTATACATACCATCCTCAAGATTATTCTAACGTTGCGGCTACAGAGCACTTACGCAAAGAATAAGTAACTCGGCGGAATACAACCTTGAAAATGTCCCTCTCGAACAGTTCATAGCCGCCCTGGTTGCAACAGATCACATCCTTGTCTACACCCAGACCTACGAAGAAGACGGTACTTATATAATAGCCTCAAGTGCGCTCCGAGATCGTCCCGAGGCTATCCGTCGCATGCTCCTTGAATCTTTTCATGTCAACGAGATTATCAACGACGAGGGTCTACCGCTTCCCGTTGTTGACAGTGTCGCAGAGTATGCGGACAGCGACGAGGATGAGGAGGCGGAGTACCTTTTGCTGTTGTCTCCTCGCAACCTATTCATTTGGAATGGACTGGTTCTCATGTTAGAGTTGCCGAGAATAGAACTCGACATGAAGGATAACCGGGTGAGGCTGGTTGCGGACGGGACAATGCGCCGGCTTGCATTGTCGAAACAACAATTCGGCGACATCTTTATTCCCGCTGATGAAGACGAGGAGACAATTGAGGACATTCTCACTCCCCCTCCCTGTATAGTCGAGCAGCAAGCCCATATACCAGCCGTCAATCGTGAATTGCGCAAGATTTCTCGCGCAACGAACAAGCTAGCTGAATCTATTGTTGATTCGGTCCATCACGTCCGTAACTCCCTGCGAAATGCCGTCCGATACCAGGAGTTACTCGAGAACTGGTATTTGTTCGCATCTGAGCATGGCCAGCACGCGCAGAAACATATGGAACGCACCACAATGACCAAATTCAATCGTTCGCTCATCCGACTTGCTATCTCCTGGGTTTCCTTCATTTGCGATGACTGCGATCCTACCGACAGGAAGACCTTTAAGTGGGCCGTTAACGCCCTCGAATTCACGCTACATCGCACAAGGCGGAGCAATATTTTACAGATGTCAAGCGATCAATTTGAGATGCTTCGACAAAAAGTAGCAAGTTGTATGACACTATTGATCAGCCATTTTGATATCTTAGGCGCCCGGTCGACTCTGGAGGCACGCAAGGAAAAAGAGCGGCAAGAGGAGTTGTTCCGCGAACAAGCTTCTATCGCTGTGGATGATGAACCACTTTTACAGCGCTCGCAGTCTCCCGTCAATGACGACTATCTTATCACCTCCAGTGCCTACGCGTACACCGAGGCCCATGTTCGCGTCTTCTGGGAAAGAACTGCCAAGACGCTTGAGGCTCTCGAGAAGGAGCGCGAGCAGATGGGCTCAGAGAAACGGTTAATCGGGCGTGTGCTCGACGATGAGAAGTTGGAGGATCGATCCCTAGTCTTCCTTGCATCCTCCAGCTCAAACATCTCTATCCGTTGGCAGCAGCGGCGGTTTATTGGTGCTGGGGCATTTGGCTCCGTCTACCTTGCTGTTAACCTCGATTCTGGGTCCCTCATGGCCGTTAAGGAGATTAAGTTCCAGGAGCTCTCTGGGCTACCCAATCTACACTCTCAAATCAGAGACGAGCTCAGCATCATGGAGATGTTGCACCATCCAAATGTCGTCGAGTACTACGGCATTGAGGTGCATCGGGACAAGGTGTACATCTTCGAAGAGTATTGCCAAGGAGGGAGCCTGGCGGCATTGTTGGAGCACGGGCGAATCGAGGATGAGAGCATTATCCAGCTGTATACCATGCAAATGCTGGAGGGCCTCGGATACCTCCACTCGAAAGGTATCGTGCATCGTGATATCAAGCCCGATAGTGTGTCATTTCACCACGAATGCGGATTCCGAAGGCTTACCTGTTTCCAGACATCCTCCTCGATCACAGAGGGGTCATCAAATATGTCGACTTTGGAGCATCGAAAATCCTCGCTAAGAATCGCACGATGCAACGATCTCGCCGTGGTTCAGACATGGCCAACCTGGCAAAAGTTGGCGGCCTCGGGGTGAACAACAGCCTGACGGGTACGCCGATGTACATGTCTCCAGAAGTTATCAAAAACGACAGACGATGTCGTCACGGAGCGATGGATGTGTGGTCCTTGGGTTGTGTTGTGCTCGAGTTTGCTACGGGTAAGAAGCCCTGGGGTAATCTCGATAACGAATGGTACGCTCTATCTCATTGTCATCTGTTCACGACATACTTCTCATGACACATCTCAAGGGCAATCATGTTTCACATCGGGGTCGCTACCCAACACCCACCTCTTCCAGAACCAGGTCAACTTAGCGACCTTGGAATCAATTTCATCAACGAAATAGTTCATGATGAAAGGTATGAAATAGCCCCGACTGTGAAGCCGACTACTACCGCCCAGGAGAGGGTGGTCGAAGCCATTCAGATACCCTCACCCGTGTCATCCTCCACTGGAGAACCTACCCCTGATAGTGATTGAGGGCATTCACGCGATGGGTCTTGTATTTGTCTGTTCATTTTCGTGGGCTCTGTTTTGGTTTGGATCTATTATTTTTCCAATTTTTCGGCACACACCATGTAGCTATTACTCAAACCCTTTGCTCGGCACATCTTGTAACATAGCACTGATTGCTTAGTCGCGAAGACCCATGGACAAACTTCCTCGAACAAAGTAAGAAAACAGTTGAGAATGCGACCGATGGTCCTGCGGTCACCTACATAAATACAATCACGTCATAGAATAAAACACAATACATGATATACATCAACCAACTACTCAATAATCCAGTGCTTTTTTTCGGTACGTTCGCTGCCACCACTCACGGAGCTGTCAACGCTACCCCGGAATGATTGTCGGCGAGGGTGGCGATATGTACGCTCAGAAGAGGCGCGAATATAATGCTGGACATGGTTGCTGGGTGACCTTTGGCTAACCATCCTCATATGTTGCGCAAAGTGCAGCACAGCATTCTGAGTGACCATATGTGGCGGGGCAGGAACTTGAACCTCTGGACCAAAGGCAACGGAGAAAGTTGGCTCGTTACTTGACGGAAAGGCCACCTTCTCTGGATCACTGGCGATAACTGGCTGTAAACCATCCTCAACGGGCTCCTGTCCATTCACTATGGTGCGTAACATAAGAGGGAGACCGCAAGTTGCGAAGATCGACCACGCACGATAGTGAGGCAACCCTTTGCCAAAATTGAGGCGGCATATAATACCTAACATGAACGAGAGCAATGTAAGGAAAACCGAGGTAGTCGTCATCACTCCAAAGAATGTCCAGGTCATGTATGTCCAGCGGAAAGTGGGGGAATCAAACATGGCGCCCCAGCCAGCGAGGTAACCCAGACACATGAAGAGGAAAATGAGGATCTTGATTTTCTGTTCCCGCCTCACTGAATACCAACCCTATGGAAGACTTGATTAGCACGGAGTGTGATTTAGAGACTTGGCTCTCTCACAGAGGCAAGCCAGGGGGGTAGTAGCTGCGGCAGTATGAGTCAGACATCCACCAACAGAGATGCCTTCAATGCTCACGATCAGAGTCATGATTAACAAAGGCCGAAATACTGGTGAGGTTGCCAGATGACCGATAGCGCCGTTCCAGAGCTGATCAAGCCACAACGCTATCGAAGTCACGATGAAGAATAAGGAAATTTGAATAACAATCGACAACGTCAGCACAATTTTGTAGACGCGACTGATAGTGAGAGATGCCCCGACACGCTTGAACGTTTGCCAGCCAAACGACTGAAAAGTATTTGTGGTGAGTATGAATCCACCTCGGATGACTTCAGGGAAAGGGAAAAATCAAACCTTCGCTAGCCTCCAAGAAAGGAAGGCAGAGACCAACAAAGCCACAGCATTCAATACCAAGCTTGGAATTTCAGCGGCTGGACGAGACTGCCAGTAGGTCGGGAGAAGGTTGATAGGGTAACAAGCTCCATTTGTCGTCAGCTCCGCAAAATCACCGCGAAACTGGGCAGTGTTGAATATCTGGAATCCCGCCCATACAGTAGCCACTACATGAGTTAGGAGGGAAGCTATGCTGAACACGGTCTCAGGCTCGGATGAGAGGTCCATCTGATACAACACTCACGTATGCGGAACTGATTCGTTCAGAATCTACGAAGGATCAGACCGTATAGTTTTCTGCCATCGAACGAACACTTACTGCAACAATTGACATCCCTAACAACCAGATCTGGAACATAATAAAAGTGATGTCTTCCCTCTTAGTGTTTCGAAGACTGGAAGTACTCCTTCAATAAAGACCATACAAGGTGCATCTGTTCCATCATACACACATCTGGACGGGCCAACCTAGAGCCCATAAGCAATCTCTGTCAAGGATCGCGCTCTCGTTGTTCCATCCAAGGCCGTTGACGACAACTTGCGCTGTACCGTTGATCTCGACAAGCTCAGTGGTACTTGGGACAGTACGCTATGGTCGTGGGTGAACAAACATTATCTTGCATACGACATGAGAGCCGACCTTGACAACTGCGCTCCCACGAAGTATCCGCTCATCCAAACTCCCGCTCTTCGCGCCTCTGGTAGTTGTTGGAGTAGAGGTCGAACTGGTGTGGGAAGACTTTGTAGTACTCGTGGAATTGCTGCTAACGCCGGTCATTGTCGCCGGATAGGATTGCTTTACCATCGTGGTAGGAGCCGAACTGGAGTGGGAAGTTTTTGCACTAATCGCGGGGGTGCCGCTAATGCCACTAGTCGTCGTCGTGGGCGATGGATCTGTTGTTGTATTCATTACCATGGCTGCCACGGTAGACGTGGATACCATGGTGTTGTTGCCGACCATTCCATCCCATATCACTTGGCACGAGCTAGTACTGAACGACGTTGGTACGTTATCGCAGAGCCGGAGATCGTTTCCAAAGACGTAAAACGCATCTGGGTCGATAGCATTGCCTTGCTCGATGACGGAAACCAAGAAATTAGCCGCTTGGAGATTGATCTGGAAAGATTGCACTTGAAAGATCACCTGGACAACGCAGTGCAGTACTGAGAAGACAAAGTAAATGGTCGTAGTTCTAGTGAGTGTTATTCGATCCCACTACAGAGACGGATCAGGGTGTTGTGAGTAAACGCAGGCATTTTGAGGTTGATATGGACGGTCTCCCTGGCTGGGGGAAACTCGTCAAAGAATCGTCACTCACAAACAGCTTTATTTTGGCGGGAAGAGGGAAATTTTCCCAAAGGCCCATAACGCGCATGGTCGACTATGAGCAGCTGGGTTGAGGGGAATCAGACTATGCCACTAAACGCAGTTTGCCCCGATAAGTGCGGCAGTTATCTGTCACGCACCAATATTTCCACGAATGAATGGCAATGCCACTAGGGCAAATGAATAAAACGTCAGGACTTCGTTCGAGGAACGCTGGCAAAAGGACTGAGGATCGTCTGGCCTGCCACGTCGGTCCTGCCGGGCTGCAGAGTTAAGAAGAATGGGAGACGGAAAGAAAGGTGAATCGCATTAGGCTAAACATATCGTGATCTTGGGGTTCCTGAAGTCGTCATGGTGAGGTACACTCTGGTGGCAATACCGTGTGGATGAACAGAATAAATCCAGGTTGATCGTGCCAATGATACATTGCAGGAACCGGAAAAGGTCTCATCGGCAAACGCGCGGTTTCTCTTTGGCTGTCGCCAAGTCGACGTCTGCGACCTTCAACCTAACGATCAGTCGTTCACATCGTCTCCACGACTCCACATGCCAATATTTTTAAAAGTAATTTATCACTCACGACATCAAGTTTTCCAAAGCGCAGTACCACTGCCACTGCTGGTGGAAGTCGAGAATACGATGGCGATTCACGACGAAATGACTGGCAGAAATAAGACGGTCGAGGACGACAAATACCGTAGGCCGCTGATGCACTGGCAGCTTGGCGACTCCTCAGCCTTCGGTCCGATCAACTCCATGCACCGCGTTCAAGAGCTTTAAGAGGCTCGAGCGCCGTCTGGTTCAGTGATTGTACTTGGGGAACAAGCCGACCTCAGAGCCTCAGTCACTGGCATGGTCGGGCCCTGGCCCCAAAAGTTGCCCGGACCAAGGGTGGTCCCACTAGTACACCGCGAAATTTACCAGCTTTATGATTACTACACTGCTAATACATAAGCCGTCGCCGCCAGCGGATTCGCCACCCTGCAATAACGTGAACGTAATAATGATACTAAAAAGGTGAACTATGTCTGAAATGAAAGCCGTCAAATTTGATACCAATGGTGACTTTTTGCGATGAACCAGAAAACCATCTCTTCATCGTCGAGCGTCTTGAGCCATCCGGGCAAACTCTGAATGGTTTCCACACTTGTGTCAGTTCGGCACTCCAAAACGCTATCCTCCTGTAGCGATGAGAGAAGGTCGATAATCTCCTGTCTGTCGTACACCGCTCGCAAACGCCATCGCAGCTCAGCCTGAACCATGAATTCAATGGAAAGAATGGTCTGTGCCGGTAGAGCTCACCTGGCTAATACCCGGGTTGAGGAAAACGACGCCGACTACAGCTTGTTGTGCTGCTCCCCATGTGCCGTCGAGTCTGTATCCGCGTAGATCAAGCCATCGCCGAGGAGTAATGAGCGTCAGGGGCCCATCGGACACCACTACACTCCAGGCGCCACAATAGTCTGCAGCCACTAGTGTTGGAGTATTGAAGTATGTCCAGAGCAATATAGGAGGTGATGTTAGTGTCATCCTATGAACAAGCCGAAGGATGTGTCGCCCTAGCCCATCCTCCGAGCCCTACAATGCTTAGTCGATACAACTCGGACAAAGTCAAGAACATACCAAACATTCCGCTTTGTTGAGTCCAGTCTCCCTCGCGCCACGAGCGCGGTCGAGGATTCGACGAGCAAGATCACGATCTGCTTGGCCGAGGTTGGATGTAAATACCGCAAACGCTGTGTTGATACATGCAGAGCAGTTGACGAGCCCAGTCTCTGTTTTGAGGGTACACGCGGCTTCCTTTCCATCAAGCGTTGTCTCATGGATCGCTTGTATTAATGTGTTGGAATCGGGTTCGACGACGGGACTCTCGGGACATCGATCTTGATTCCCGCCTGGACCTACGCCGGGTGTACGGGAAAACCTTATTCGTATGCTAGTCTCAATATCCTCGTCATCTGTTCAGTCAGTCAACGGAGTTCCTGATGTGAGTAAACCTACTTTACCTGCCCTCTTACTATTCCAGTCAATCTTCTGCCGTGCAGCTCGCGACTGAGACAAATCCACAGTGAAATCAACCTAAAAGCTTACATATGAAACGTACACAAAGTAAAGGGATAAGACTTTTACTTACCTGGTCTTCGGAAACAAGTTGTAACAACGTAGCAATGTCACCTTCCGAGGCAATTAGGGGCCACTCCATTTCGTCCACCACCCTTTCGACAGCTATGTCTTCCAGCGAAATCGCATCCTGGAACAAGTCTCGTGGAAACGGCCCGCCGAGGCCATTGAGATTGCTACATAGTCATTTATCAACATCTCCGAACAGGCGCTTGTATTACCACCTACGTGTCTGAGATCTTGAGCGTCCTACCTGGCTTTGGTTTCTTCGGATCTCGTACAAGTTTGGACAGCACCCCTTGTTGTAGGAGGTTAGACCTTGCAACAGAGACACACTGGTCTCCAGCACTATGAAGCAAACGAGCGGCGCTATCGGGATCGTAGAGCTCGCTAGGCGTGCCGAAGACCATCTTTAAACACGTAAATATCTACGTGAATGATAAGAATGGAGATACATGCCTTCAACGCTGCCTCCGCAAGCTGCACCTTCTCGTTCTTTGTACCCTCGTACATGCTATCGGGTTCTTTCGTGAAGGCTTGGCTCCGAAACTGTTTTTCTCTGCCTTCCTCGACTGTCGTACCCCACATGAAATCCCATGCCGGCGCAGACACAACATCCTCTCCGACCTCGCAGAATTTATAGAGTTCTTTGACAGAAGAAGCCAGTTTACTTGGTGTCTCACTTTCCACGAATCCCACCCGCCTGGTTGTCATTGAGTTTTGCTAGTGGGAAGCATCTCAACACTCACAAGGCATTCTTATCCACATGTTTCCGAAGGAATTCGATATGGTTTATCAGGTTAAAGTTCGAAGGACTGATGGGATCTTCGTCGGGAAGATGAGGCGTTCCTCTGTATTGCAACCAGATTGTATACCACTGATCTTCCAGACGTTTCATGTACGCATCCTCAGTAGCATTAT
The DNA here is from genome assembly GCA_038092675.1 of Boletus rufocinnamomeus. NCBI lineage: Eukaryota > Fungi > Basidiomycota > Agaricomycetes > Boletales > Boletaceae > Boletus > Boletus rufocinnamomeus. The sequence goes on from JBBPQV010000002.1 coordinate 79,860, forward strand.
CTCTGAGATGCGTGATACGCTGCCTGACCGAGTTCCTGGGTACCGCCGGGAATACTTGATCGATTGCCGACAAGTCGAGTCTGGATTCCCGGCATCGCGCTCTAACAATGGCAGAGGCGTCACGCGCTAGCTCATCGAACTCTCGCGTCCAATGAAATCTCGGCCGTCTCGATGCTAAGTCAAAATTCTACGTCAGCCCATGCATCCCATAAAAATGACGAGAAGGAACCGTTACGAATTCATGTACCTTCGCTTTCATCCTTTGCCTTTCCTCTCTTTTTCACGCTCACGGTGTGTGTGATCGGCGGACCCTGCTGAGCAATCAGGAAGTCGATTGACTTCTCCGGAGGATTGGGCACTACAGGAGGTGGTCCAGTGGCAGGGCTGTACACCGAGATATTCGACTTTCCCTTTGGTTGCGATGTAATTTTCTTCGAGACCAGCTGTGTTTCTTCGATAGCCTCTCGGATCTCGTTTTCCCAACGCGCCTGGTCCTTTGTGATCGTCGACTGCATGAAACGACCCCTCACTGCGCGGATACGAACAGCCAATGTGCCTTTCACAGGCTCCGGATGAATCCTACGCAGAAGGTCATCCCAATCCCGCTCTCGCTGGGCGCGCGCTTCCTCTGCCTTTTTACGCAGAACCGACTTCGCCTCGGTACTCTGTGTTTCTTCCGCTTTCCTGTTCCGTTTGATTCGCTGTCGCGCTCTCTCGAGATCACGTACGATTTTTTCGCCAGAAACGGTGAAATAGTTCGCAACGACGTGGCGGGGAACGCTGATGACATAGCAAATCTGGTTCAATTGCGCATCTACATCTTCTGCATTCAATGGAGTTTTCCCAGTGCTCATGTCCATCTGCATGGCCAGGTATTGCTTTTGGTGCCATGTCAGAGCATATTTAGGGTCCCAAGATGATCCTCTGCATAGACATCGACCAAGACTGGCGTACATTTTTGCAGGCATTGGCGGACAGGTAGAGGGACATGCAGCAGCCTGAGCGTAGGCTTGGTCCCTGCTGACCTTATGAAGTTCGTCCCAATATGCCTTCCCTTCCGTCGGCGTGCGGGTGGGATGTTCCTTCCAATACGACGGCGAGGATTCGGAAAGAGTCCAGAGGTAGATCGGTCCAGAAGTATGGAAACGCCAAAACAGAGGTGCTAATACGGGGGTGCTTGCACTCCAACCTTCCAATGAAGCATTCTGGAATGTGATGGTATCGCCATTCGGGTTGGAGCACTTGAATGGTGCATCAGGAGCCTCGGTACGTTCCAGCGGGGTCACCAAACCTAGTGAGCGTAGCATTTCCAGCAGCTCTAATATCCGAGATCTATTCCTAGATTTCCCGATTCCAAGCGACATACGCAGGTTCGGGGATAAGTTCTTCACCAGTGTCTGCTTTCCCTGAGACGAAAAAAGCAGATCAAGTGCTTCATCATAGACGACCACGGAAACGAGCGAGCAATATAGAGCCAGCGTTACATCCTGGTGAAAGTAGGAAATATCGATGATTCTGTGCTCTTGCGAGATGACAAGTTGGGAAGATGAGGACTGTTGAAAAAGCTCGAGGATATGAAGATGCAGCTGTCGCATTCGTAATGCTTTTCCGACCACGAAGCCGTACAGCTGAGCCACCGTTGTTCGTTCAGTCAGAAGAACATCACGGATCGTTTTGCTATCATAAGAAAACAGCTGTTTCAAACGCTCGTCCTCCTTCTCGTCCTGGTCTTCAATTTGCAACAAGTTTAGTGGAAGAGACACATGATGGGCCGAGATGCTTGGACCATATTCGATAGGCTTTTCTAATACCTTGACGGGCCCTGTAGTCGTCGGCGGCACACTTTGGCTGAGTTGGCGAAGAAAAGCATTGACTTTATCTTGGGGAGTATCTGGAAGATAAACCAAGCAAGCAGGTCTGCTGACACCAGATGAAGCGATGAGAGAAGTCTTGAGCATCTTGATTCGTCCGCGGTTTTCCAGGCTCTTGAGCGTAGATTCCGCAGTACGTTTATCAAAACGAGTCCCGACGGGTGCGCTAGCCGGCTCCCCGGCCCGCGACATGGTATCGAGGAGTGCTGTATGTGCCTCAAAAAAGTCTTTAGAATGCGTGTTTGCGATTCCCCCCATGTTTTCGATGACCTTGATAAACTCGTTTTCGCGCCGCAGAGAAGAAATATTAATATTTGAGCGCGATTTCCCGCCTCCGTCAGCTCGGCTTCGCTTCGATGGCCGTGAGGATGGCGGTGGGTTTGCATCTTTGTGTTTCTCTCCAATACCTACATCATGACCCGGAGTTGACGACGATCCCTGCCCGGCTGTCAGCATGGGCTTGGAAATCTGGTTTGAAATTGTAGTCGCATCAAGCCAGGACGACAAGTGGAAAGCGCTCACAGCTGATGTGATGGTGGGCTCCTCTTCTTGGGCAACCGATACTAACAACCTCCCTTGCGGGCTATGACTTTCCAATGATTGAGGTCCACATGACACTATTGCACCACCATCTCCTTGCATAGTAATTGAACCGTGATCCACATCGAAAGCGATTGTCCTGGCACGTTTTGAGGAACGGCGGGGGGTAATTTGAACTGGATGAGACGGCTGCACATCACCGATTCCTTCCTTTGATGCTGGGTGCGAGATCCCAGCTTCGACGTCGCACCTCTCTGATAGTCGATTGGCCGGGGGAGCACTAGCTGACTGTTTAGCAGGATGGATGATCCTTGACAGGCCCGCGGTAGCAAACACTGATTGTTGATTGTTATCCACCGTCACGGAACTCCCGACAGATGGAGGAAGCACGTTTTGCTTAAATTGAACGACGTTGTGAGAGACAGCACTAAGCAATGCTTCATCAGCCTGCTGACTGGCTACCACAGCTTGTCCTGTGGCAGGTGGAACGTTTGCAACCGCTTGCCCGTCCCTCACTACATAGACTCCCGCCATCCGCTTTGAGGGAGAGCCTCCAGATGCAGTACTCTGAGCTTCGCCAGCCTCGGCGGGGGGAACCTTGCGAGGTCTGCCGCGTTTCTTCGGGGGGGTAGAAGCATCCGTAAGTACAGGCGTTTTACGGGGACGGCCTCGCTTCGGCTTAGGAGGCGGCTCAATCTCCTCGCCGTTGCCTCCCTCTTCATCTCTTTTACGCTTCTTGGCTTTTGTGGTCGTGATGTCTCTGAACGAGTCTTGGTAAGAATGAAGCTTTCGTGTGGTAGAATAGAAGTGCTTGGGGTCGAGTGCAGCAAAATCCCCGACCCGTGACAGGTCAACGTCGAACATAGAGGTAGTTGTGTCCTGCAGTCGTTCGCTCGCCATTACGCGTTTGTACGCCGCAAGTGTGAAATATCGATGACGTCTCTCCCTACCATGGGTCTCCATGAGATCTACGGTGCCCAAGTCACCAAGATGAGCAGGTGGTCTGCTGTTGGATGCCCGCGTGAGTAAAAGTTCGATTGTTCGCTTGTCGAAATTGCCGAGAGAAACACATAATTCCTGGAGCCAAGAAATTAGGTCATGTAATCAAGAAGTATTTTCCCAGGTTACATTAAGCGTCAAGCCAGATGGTCCAGCTTCTTCAAGCAAACTTGACACTTGCTTGTGGATCGTAAGATTCGCCTTAACTTCGTTATGACCAACTACAATTGTAGTTCATCACCAAGGTTGGAGATAGAATCCTATCGATGAAACAAACCTGAAGCGTCCTCGGCAAGACTTGCGTCTTTTTCGTCGTCATCCATGTCCTGTCCCACAACTACGGAACCCTCTGGAAGTTGATTGTCTGACGTTACGAGACGTATGCATTTAATCATGCGATCCCGCGTTTTGCCGCTTGGAACCAAAACGCGTTCGATGACGCCTTGATGAATCAACTCGCGCAGCCTGGACTGGAAAAAACGCCGGTCTGTCTTGGTTGGATGCACGAATCCCTGAAATATGATGGAGGGAGAGGAACGGGATGACATGATGGGAATACTTACGATTGTCATAAGCAAATTATTAGACTGATGTATGTGATTTCTGGATGCTTTGAGTAGCTTGATGATCCGATTTTTCACAAGTGGAAGACTGGACAGATGCCTAGAGTCGATTGGATCAAAGAGAATTTGTGATGGACCGTCTTGATCAATAACCTGGTCAGCAGTGTCGCATGGCTTGACACGCCTGCCAGTAGCGATGGCTTCGCCATTTCGAGCTTCTTCTTCCTGGATCTGCTGCCACAGGGGACTCCGTTCGACAAAATATTTGTGGATACATGCGTGGTTCCCAACTCCACCGCGGCGTGCTTTGATGCTGTAAAAAGTCATTAGAACCACGACCAATCGAAGGAAGGAAAGCATACATAAGGCCGAGTTCAACTAGCTGTTTAATGAGATAGAAACATGTCTTTTGGTCATAGTTTGTCTTTCTGCCGAGCTCGACAGTTGTGATGCCGTCTTCTCGGCCCCGTGTGATCAGCTGAAGAGCACTGTACACCATGGGACTGAGCTTAGGGGTCTGCGAGCAGGTCAGACGATGTTGGCTGTGCTTTACATATGCACGTACTCTAATATGGGAACCTGTGATTGCAGCGAAGGAGGTTTCGGGGTCAACTGCTATGCGCAGGTTGTCACCATATTCACGCGTCAAGTCATCCAAGTGCCTAAGTCGAGCATCCTCGACGAGCTGCAAGGAAGGAGATACTACCTCAATAACCTCTTCGCCCTTTGCTGCGGCCTTGCGCTTGGCACTCATCTGGGGGGCGATGTATACTTCTGAGATCAAACCAGGAGGCAGGGTGCCAACGCGGACAGACGGTTGTTGTACCACGACCGACCATACGAAGGCACAGAATGCATCATCGACGAGTTGGGAATGGTCATGTTGGGAAGTGTAGAAGCCAGCGATAAAGTCTCTGAGACGGGAAGTATTACAACCTAGACAATGAGACGTTAGCACGCGGCGACGAGATGTGAGAAAATGTGGCTGAATGGAGGTAGCAAGGGGGATTCGAACTCGACCCTCCCGAGGCGACATAGGCGCCGACACTCACCAAGGTCGCCGTCGAACGCGAGCTCACGCAGGCAATGATGCACGAGCTCGTCCATAGCATCCCCGAGTTAGTCGAGTGATAAGATTGATAAGCCCAGATCCAAATGCGTGACTCCTGTGACACCCGACATCATCCTCAGTCACGTACATACGCCACTAGGTACTACACTTACCATGTCCAACAGCCCTCACCTTGTCTAGTAGTGCTTCTTCATCTGCTCGTCCCCTCACAACGTGTAGCCTGCACAGTATTAAATACACGATCCGTTTCCTCGGACCTGTACAACCAAGATCATGGTATGTCGCCAGTATACGCCTCGCATGCTATATTATCTCACTCGTTTCCAGACCATCTGCACAGATTGCGGGGGTACGGTAATCGAATACGACCCCGCTGCAGGCAACGGATTCTGCGTAAAATGCGGGACCGTGGTGGAAGAGAACACAATTGTGTCCGAGGTCACCTTCGGCGAGACTTCTACCGGCGCGGCAATGGTTCAAGGGGCGTATGTTGGACAAGGCTCAAGTAAGTCACGTCGTCCAGTGGTAGTAACCACATCTCTCAGTCTTTATCAGCACACGCTCGTATGAGCGGTCGCTTCGGGAAGAGGGGAAGCGTTGAATCTCGCGAGCAGACAATCGCGAATGGTACGTGGTCGCAAAATGCCAAAGAACCTCCCGAAATGACACCTAAACAGCTAGTAGAAGGATTCAGAGTCTTGCCACAGCCCTCCATCTCTCCGAGGTAGTCGCACTTGCTGCGACACGTCTCTATACTCTTGCTGTGGAGCACAAGTTCACAAAAGGGCGAAGAAGCGTCAATGTGGCTGCCGTTTGTCTGTATGTCGCATGCAGACAGAAGGAGACGCGAAACTACATGCTCATCGACTTTTCCGACCTCTTGCAGGTGAATGGGGTTGTCCATTTCAGATGTCGTTGTTTTGCTGATCATCCTTCTAGGTAAATGTATTCGAGCTCGGCCATACCTATCTCCAGCTGGTGCAAACTCTCAACCTCAAACTTCCCCTCGTGGATCCGTCACATTACATTTCCCGATTCGCTGCATTGCTCGAGTTCGGTGAAGAGACCCACAGGGTCGCCACCGATGCCGTTCGTCTTGTCCAACGTTTTGACAGGGACTGGGTCACCAAGGGACGACGTCCGGCCGGTATATGTGGTGCAGCACTTCTCCTCGCTGCTCGCATGAATAACTTCCGGAGATCTGTGGAGGAGATCGTACAGGTTGTCAAGATTGCAGATACCACATTGAAGAAACGTCTGGAGGAATTCAAGAGGACACCCAGTGGAGCACTGACGTTGGCAGACTTCAGAACAGTATGGTTGGATGAGGAGATGGACCCACCTGCATTTACAAAGGGAAGGGAACGGGAGGAAAGGGAAAAAGAGAATGCCGGGAATGGACCCAAGGAGGTCAGGACCAAGCAACGGAAGGGAAAGCAGAAAAGAACGGATCATGTCTCGGAGGACGAGGAAGCTGAGCCCCTGTCTCAACAGGTTGGGCCTCCCCCGCCAGCGATAGATCCGGCGCTCTTCAGTCAAGGAATCCTTATGGGCACAACATCACCTCCACCCCTCTTCTTCCCCGAGGATGATGAGGAAACATCTTATGCTCATATCGACCCGGTCCTTCGGTTGAGTATCGAGGACGCGACAGCTCGGTCCGCTGCCGGCATTGAAGAAACCGTAGACCAAGCACTTGCGAATGAAGTAGCGACGTTCTTGCAAAATCCACAGGGCCTCATGCTCACCGAAGCGCTTAACGAAGCGGAGGAACGGCGTCATGCACAGTTTGCTGAAGTCGATGAACTTAAAGGCCTTGACGAAGAGGAACTCGACCGCTTTCTTCTACCCGAGGAAGAGGTTAAAATCAAAGAACGTGTATGGGTAGAAATGAATCGCGAGTATTTGGAGGGTATTGCCAGTATGTTTCCCATTCTCCGCTATCGGGATATATCGCTCAAGGCGATTTCACAGCAAAAGCAGATCAGATGGATGATGGCACACAGCACCCAAGAAGTCGCAAGGTTTGTCTCTCTCGCCTAGACCTTCTGTCTGTGTTTCCATCGATTTACCATTTGGTGTTAACGTTTTCCAGCGACGAAAAACTATCACGAAACCTCGCGATGAGTCTACGCCGTCTGGGAGAACTGCTGCTGAATCAGTTCGCAACCTCCTCAGGAAAAATGCAAAATATAGCAAACGAATCAATTACGATGCACTTAAAGATCTCTTCGTAGACCGTGGAAACCCGAACATTAACTTTGATGAGAAAGACAACCTGTATTCGATGGACGATAAAACGGAAGAGGATGTGATAGTAGAAGAGGGAGGTGGTGGAGTAGGAAGCCAGAAATCCTCACGATCGGCATCCCGGAATAACTTTCCAAATGCAGCACACGATGGAGAGGAAGATGAAAGCGAGAAAGGGGACCACGAAGATCCTTATGTTGGCTGGGATGAAGCATATGAGCAGGAAGTATGAAAAATTTATTGTGATATTATAATCCCATCGTTTGTCCGGCTTACAAGACTGTATACGTACAATCAAGCAGTAGGTCGCCAGCACGATTCCCTGTCCAAGAGTTACATTACATGTCTAGAATAGTCATAAGTGTATTATTGTCTTTGCGAATCTTTACGACAAATCCAACAATGATGGCATCTAGGAAATGCTGAGGTGTAGGATGTGAGTAAACCATTCTAATGCAACAGCGTAACGAGAATGAAAATCCACGGGAAGCGTCTATGGTGCTCCCTGGGATAGCTGGGATTGTTTTGGTTCCCACATTGTCCTCAGTACGTCCGAAAAGCCGGCCTTGCCCAGCTTCGCATTTTGCTCGAACCTCTGCGCGAGCCAACTCTCCACTCTATCCGTCATAGCCCGCCACATTGCCATGCGCGCTTGTATCTCTGCTGTTTGCGTGAACATTGTCTGATGGGAAGACATCGGGCGATACTGTATCCGTTCATAACAAGATGCTAGTTGGGACAAAGAAAGGTTGACGGAGGTGATCGTTGCGCTTTGTGTTGCTGGATCGACGAACGATATCTCGCGTACGTAGGCATCTTCTGATCCACCAAGCAACTAAAATGTTTGAAAAAATACACGGGTCAGACGACACTCTGTGAGGGGGATCAACATACTTTGACGATCCAAGCGGGCGCTTTTTGTTTACAACCCAATACACGTTCTGTCCGTATTATTCCAGTAGCTGAATCGACCGAACGATCTATTACATCGACCGTCACGACGTGCGTGCAGTGTGGGTTTGGGTATTTATGCCATATTCCAATGACGACGTGAGACCAGGAGTGGCTAAAGAAGTATTGCACATCAGGGGCCTGCAGCGGTCAGCTCTTATTAAAGTTTACGCACTCATACTTGAATGACTGGGAGAAGAAATGCATCGTTTCGAGACCGGGAACGAGCGGAGAAGCGAAGGAAAGTGGTCGTGCGGACTCTGCGGAGCTGAGGCGCGGCGTTTGACGACGAGCGGACTAGCTCGTGATCGAGAAATTTGTGCCGATCTTTGCCATCCGACTGGCTACGGGACGGCTCGGCAAGTTGCCACATATCACCAAATTTGGTACCTTGTTCTCATGCTCTAAGTTCATCTCTGCACACATGTACAGTTATGTACCGTACCAGCCTTATATTCTACTGCTACTGCGCCTTATTGCTTCGTTGTCGGCCAAGAGCCGGAGCTCCATAAGACGTGACTTGAATTTCGGTCTGTAGAGCCCCACATCAACGCTCATGAGACCCGCCCTAATGGAACAGAAACCACTTACACCTCCAAAAGTTTCGCCTGTAGTTCCTCCTTTTCCTCTTGGAGCGATAGTCGCTTGTCCGCATTCAACTGCGTACTGCAAAGATCGATCAGCAAGCGTACGCATTCGAGCACTCCTGGCCAATGGTAGGAACCCGACGTACAATACGTATCCACCTTGTCCATCAAATTGCAGGATCGTGGAATGATACTTCCATAAGGACGGTCGGTGAGAAACAGTCAGAAGCGTGATGCCCAGGGCGGTCGCCTGTTCCATCATCTTGCCCTCCATATCTGGGGGAACGAGCGAGGTGGCTTCGTCGAGAATGGCGTACTGTATCGATAGTCAGTCACCTTTGAAGGGGGGGGGCAAGAAAAGAGAAGAACTTGCTTTAGGCTTATGATAAAATAATCTTGCCCACGCGATCTTCTGCTGATCACCGCCGCTCAAGGCTTCCCTCCACTCACGCGTGACGCCCCATCCACCTTCGCGTTCCACAATGCTATCCATTCCTACCACGGCAAGAATAGCGAGTAGGTTGTCATCCGAAATTCCTCCTGAGGATTCTAAGTCAGTAGTGATATACAAAAAGTTACGCGACGACCCACGAGCTTTCATCTGCTCCTGTGAGTGTGGATAAATGACCTGGTCGCGAAGTGTACCCAACGAGAGATAGGGTCGCTGAGGTATTAAAATGAAGTCTGACGCAGGTGGCTTCCGCACAATACCACCTAGAAATACTGGGAAAGAAAACATCACAGGGAGGTGTTGAACGCACCATAAACGGGCCAAAGCCCACCGAGGATACGGAATAACGATGACTTCCCAGACCCTGAAAGAACACTAGAGTCAGAATCCTTTGGAATACGGCGCAATGCATTTACCATTTGGCCCAACGATGAGCAAATGTTCCTACAGCCTGTGTAGTTACTAATTTCATTATGTGAAGTGAAGTCGTTACCCCTGGTTTTACGCCGAACGTCAAGCTCCTGAGCAGCACGTCCCCGTTGGGAGTCACAATCGGGACATTTTCGAACTGGATGTCATCGGCTTCAAAGATTTTCCCCCGCCCGCTTATAACTGTTCATAATGAGATAAAGTGGAGCCACTGATTATCCAAAAGACGCACTGTTGCTGTTCTCCCCTTCCAAGGCACTAGCTACAAGACTCTTCTCAAATTTACCTTTGCGCACGTCCGACATCGTGTCGAGTAGGAGAGAAACACGCGCAGTGTAACCCGCAAGCTCGGCCAGATCCTTGTAAGAGTACATCACACGGCCCATCGCATCTAGCATCACGGATAGCCGTCGGTTGACCAATCTGGAAAGGACACTAAGGGACATACCAGAGGAGGACAGCAAAAGCCTCCGATTTGTGACGAAGCCTGGTAGAAAAATTAGTTAGAAGTAAATAGAAATCAATGCTACGCTAACCTTCTGTGCGACTCCCAAGGTCAATATTCGTGAGACCAGGGAGCTTGAAGAAAACCGGGATGGCACAAACTACCAGCTTTGCTGAATTCAGTCAAACGTATACACGAAAGTGTAACACTGACCCCATAGCTTCCCCACAGCCATTTCACGATCCCTTCCTCGGCACAACCATACCACCATCTCCGGGCCATGACCTTCTCTTCGTGCCGCACAAGTGTCATGTACTCCTTCTCTATGATGTCTTTCTCAGCGTCTTCACCACCGAAAAATGCGACTTCTTCAGCAAACTCTGCCAAGCGAGAATGTGTGTGTCGCAGAGAACCAGCGAGGGCAGCTGATTGAGCGGTGTATGTCCCAAACGAAGGTGTCACTGCTCGTACTATACTCTGTGTCAACCTAGAGGTTAGATTTCGATAAAAGCGAGCACGTACATAATGCAGCAGATGACTGTATCAAAATTGTAAGGAGCACGAGCCCCTCGGCACCGATGTTTTGGGATAGCTGGTAATTATAGAGAATGACATCAAGTATGGGTTTGGCCAAATTCGCATAGATGGCTGCGAGATGAGCAGAGAAACGCTGGATGTCATGCGTAATCATTCTACGTGCCCGTCAATGCCTCGGAATGGTAAGTATTTTTATGAGACTTAACTGGTCAACGTTCTTAACCCGATCATCCAAGTTTGCTGAAAAAGAAAGTCAGGAAGTCAGGATCACAAGTCATGACTTTTACTCACAGATTTTATAATAAACCTTTGAATCAGGTGTCTCGGACTCCTCGGCGAGGTATTGCTGAAGCACCTCGCGAGTTAGGCGGGTTCGGTAGGCAATGGCGAGCTTGTTCTGGACATAACTCAACCAGCTGTTCGTCCAAGTTGCGGGGATTGCGACAAGGAGCCAGCGAATGATGTTCAAAAGGAACTCGAACGACCTCCCTCTGACAAGGGATGCAACGATCCTTCAAATGGGTTGAACATAGATCAACGCTGGGTGACAGTAGTACTCACTTGCCATCGAGGGCGGCGACATATAAAGAAATTGCAGTCCTGAATACTAGCAAACTGGAGTGCATGACAAGGAGAAGAGCCTCCTTGGAGCGGATGGATGGGATGACTATTCTAAGGATGACACCGAGGCGCTGATAAAATAGTCCATCGACCTGCGATGAGTGCGAAGTATGGTTTGAGATCGCCGATAATTGCATGTCGTTGAAGGGATGCTCACAGCGACGCGTGCAGGCTTTCCGTCCTTCGCAGGAACGTTCTTGTTGCTCTTGGTGGGACGTGCTGCCACGCCTTGATATGCGGCTAGGAGGACATAGAGGACGAAGCCAGCAGTGAGGCCGCGTTGGACGAGTGGTCGGTGGGTTGCGTATATGCGGGAAAAGTCGGCGATGCGGTTATTCGAGAGGACGGGCATGGTTGGGTCGACAGCTGTACATATTGATGTGCAGTCATGACTTGCATGAACCGGATGACATGTGATTTGACTGGAAACCGGCCCTTCCGATCGTACCAGACTTGTCGAGATACCCATCATACCCGCCCATGCCTACCCATCAACCCAATGGTCATGTCTCAGCACCGGAAAACAGTGACATCGCCCCCTCGCCGTTCAAGGGCATCATAGCAGTCGACTTGGATGATGTCTTGAGCAGCACCAACGAGCATGTCGCAGCGTGTTCGTGTCCTCTTCCAAGCCCCACCATAGCTTTCACAAAAGTTGGTTATGAACAGGGCACAATGAGAAACACGGCTCCAACATTGGCCTGAACGACTACTACTACTACTACTGGTGGAAAGTACGTTCCTCACTTTGTTTGCCATGTGATCGGATCAGTTAGACGAGCGATCCTAGAATCCCTGCTGGGGCCCACCTGCCCAAACCCACAAGAAAGTCAGGGATTTCTACATGACAAACTGGGTCCCATTTATCCTGCCGATCGAGGGTGCACAAGAGGGCATTGCTGCCCTTCGTCGGCTAGGCTATCGCCTCGTCATCATCACCGCACGCAACGGGCATACTCGTGATGCCAGCTGGGAATGGACACAACGACATTTCCCTGGTTGTTTCGAGGAAATAATATGCACCGGGCAATTTGCTCATCAACAGAGGTTAGACGGTGTCCCGGGCGCAGATCAAGACAATGTGGTCCCCAAGAAACTGACAAAGGCGGAGGTTTGCATCCGCATTGGAGCGAAATTATTGATCGACGACTCGTTGGAAAATGCGATGACCTGTGTCGAATATGTCTCGCCCAACGGAGACGGTGTTGCGCCACCTGTGTTGCTCTTTGGAGACTACCAATGGAACAAGAGGTTATCTCTTCCTGAAGACGAGCATGATGACATGACCTACGAGAGGCGAGTAGAGCTTGGAAATGGAAGCACTGATTTTCTGGTGGACGATGCCCGACAGGGCGAAGAGGCTCTAGCACGGGCGAATGAGAAACGTCAGAATTCCGTGCAGCGGGTGAAGGATTGGAAAGCGGTGGTGAACTATGTAGAAGCATTGGAGATGTAGCGACTCCGTCCTGTTCGCATCGACGCTTCTGATTCATATGTGCGTGAGTGCCTTTCCTCTTGCTATGCTGCTAATTGACTGCTCATAGCTCTTCGACTCTTTGATACCATGTACCTGCAGAACCTGATTCGCACTAGATTATACCCTTGCCAATCTGGTACACAAGCTGCCTTGATTTTTATTATCAGAGTCCAGATATCGATACGTGTATCTGAATCTGCACATGTTCGTTGGGAGATAAGATAACCACGTGGCCGATCGGTCTGGCAATGTTTTGACACGTTGCCTCAGCTTGTCACATCCCAATGTCCTCTCGAACTGTAAAGCAGTTCCAGGAGCCGCCAAGTGCGGAACTCGCGCAGAACTCGACTCTTGATGTCCTGAACGGAAGCTTCGCAGATTCTGCTCATCTTGATGACCTGCAGCGGATTTTGGATGACGCGCGCAGCACCCAGGTCCAACTTGAGCAACATGTTTGTGTCAAGTCGGCCGGTCTTTCTATCCGACGCTCATCTCCCCACAGCTTATTGAATCGGAGAAAGAGATCGATGTCTTGACGACCAACACACGAATAGAGGCTATTCTAACGCTGGACAAGGCGAAAGAACTTGCTTCGCTGCGCGACAGTTTGGAGGACGATCTTGCCTATCTGTCCCATGACTTGGTTTCCGCGCTCAGTCCCACAGGAGATGACAATGGCCCCACTTTGCTCGAAGACATAGAGACGATGCATCGTGCTTTAAAGGAACTCGAGAGCGTTCGGTCCTACGTTGCCGTCGTAGAACGCACCCTACAGCTCAGGTAAGAAGTATGTGCCATAATCTATTCTCCTGCCTACTCATGTAAGCTGGAAGCGAGTGGGCTTTGTCACAGATGCGCAATAGCACTTCCCCGATAACGACGGCAGCGACCTCGAAATATCAAGATCTGCTAGCATTCGTTAATGATGTGAGGCATTCATGCAGCCTAGTGGAAGACATCAGCAATTCGCATGGCTCCCTCAATCTCATCTCGTTTCTCGAGAGAATTTGTGATAAGACATGGGGTGACATGAAGGCAACTTTATTTTCGTATGTCATGTCATCGGGTCACAGTTGACTGTGCCTCATAATGGCGCTACAGAACGCTCATATCCGCTTCTGAGAACCTCAAGTGGCCAACAGCTGTTGATTATGTTTCCGCGAGCAAGGAGAACCGTACAGCGTTCGAGTCTGCGGTCTCAGATTTGTTCAAGTTGCAAGAAATGTACGCATACCCGCAAGAATTTCTGTGTGTTCCTACCTCACCGTTGCTCCAAATGTAGCGGAGCGTCCCTCCACCCACCCCGAGAAAACGAGGGCCTGTATCCACTACAGGCACTCGTTCAACCGGTAGCTTTGCGTTTTAAATATCACTTCGACTCCGAGCGAGAGACGAATCGCTTAGACAGGGTGTGTAGGTTCTGTTGTTTGTGCGAGTGCTGCTGACCATTCAAACCCATTTTTTCAGCCTGAGTGGTATCTTACGCACATCGCCAATGTTGCCCATGATCACCGGCCATTCATGGAAGGTGTCATGCAAAGATTAATTTCCGCCTCCAAGTTTCAAGGTGTCAATGCCTGGGTACGTGATATCATTTAACTTCGTCTCACGGAAGCACCGACGCAGTCACAGCACAATTATACGACCCTTCTTCTTCCTATACTTGAGCGAAAACTCAAGCGTTCAATTCCCGTGCTGCTGACTCGACCCGCCTTGCTAGCGCATACGGTGTATCAGTCATTAATCTTCGATTCTAGCCTGCGTGACATGGGCTATGAGTTTGTCCAGGACAAGCGAGAGGCACACGACGAAAGAAGGGAAGCCGAGCAAGGAGGCATCAGCAAAGTGATTCTAGATCAAAAGGATTGGTTCAACGCTTGGCTGGAAGGAGAGAAAAAGTGTGGGTTCAATCTTTTATCTATTCAATTGAGATCGTGGACTCACAGACAATGCAGTCGCGGATGATCAATATCACGAAATCATCAGTGCTTCTGACGCATGGGTCATCGCTGATGATGATAGAAATGAATTCACACAGAATCATGCGTCCCGAGATACTGACCTCAAGGCAACAATTTCGGCACGGAGAATCAAGGCTCTCGTTGAGCAGGTGACTGGTGCGTCCTTGCTCAACCATCTCAGCCATATCTGCTCACCCACTGCAGATCGCTACTCGCCCCTACCATCTTTCCGACAGCGTACTCAATTTCTTATTCACGTTCAACTCCCAATCCTGGAAGTATACCACTCTCGGATTTCTTCATCCCTGGATGCGTTCGAGACGCTCTCCTCTGCTCTTGTCCGCGCGGTACCCGGCGCGTTGAGTGTAGATGGCCCTAAGACAAATGGGCAGAAACTAACAGGAGGTGTTGAAGGGAGCCAACGCTTGTGTAAGGCTTTACTAAGCGCGAGGTACATAGAGAACGCTATGCGAACTTGGGGAGAGGAGGTGGTAAGCATGTCTACTGTTTTCTTGATCGTCTCCCCAAACAAGCGATGTCTAGTTTTTCCTGGAACTATGGGCAGAGATCAACCATCGCGCGTCTCTCCGTATAACAGCGGGATCGCAGGCCTCTCTCCCTGAGCACAATACACGGGCCAGTCATGGAGCAACGGCTTCTGAAGGAACTATTTTTGAAGAGCTTGTGACGCAATTCGCAAAGCTTTCCTCGCGAGCTGAAGATATGCTGGTACAACAAATTTGCGGGGAATGTGAAGGCTCTCTAAAGTCCCACTTTTCCGCCTTGGCGACGTGAGTACTTGATGCATTCATGAGGTGTGAAGGGGCATCGACCCTTCACTGACTTGCAATTTTGGTAGTCATATACAGGACCCAGACGATAGTACAGTACAAGTCGCCGTCCCAAGTACCTTACTGCCGGCTGTTGCGCTTCTTTCATCCCATTTGGCCTTTTTACGGAGCACGCTTCCTGCCTCCGTCGTTACAAGACTCTACAGGCGGACTGCATCACGAATTTCGGAGTATGTACTACAGCGGCAGGTCCTCTTCCGACCAGGCTTGACGCGTGGCTCGGCACGGAATGGGCTGACACGCACCCAAGCACGTGTCGTCCAAGCAGAATGCGAGCTATGGGCAGAAACCTCTCAAGTCGCAATGAACACGTCGCGCACCCGAATTGAAAAACCATGGAGCCGGTTACTGGCGGCCGGACGTCTGCTTGGCGCAGATCTACAGAAGCATGAAAGGTTGATCAACGCTTTGTTCGGCGGGAAGAGCGATGGATGGGAGGAGCTCCTGGATAACGTGACGGAGCTAGGCTCTGGGGGTCTAGGGATGGACGAGGTCAAGACTGTGTTAAGGTTGAGGGATGATTGTCGACGGTGATTAGACGAGGACTGGGGCCCGGAGGCGTGTGGTTGCATGGGAGGTTGCGATGTAAATTTGCAATGCAATAATAGGGCGGAACGTATATATGGTACGGTCCGCCGCGTTTGCTAGTCGGGTGCCTGTGTCGGTGAACTTTTTGCTTCGTGTATTCCGGATCATACAATCACAAGGTTAAATAAGTTCACACAGTGAGAGTCCAAGTGGCATGTGAGTCAAGCTCAAGATAACCTACATAACCAGAAATCTCAATTTCACATCGCTCAAAGTTGCGGCCGTCAACATTTCAACGTCTCAACACAAAAGTCTAGAGTACAACAACGCAGCAAGGTACAAATGCGCTCGTGAAGCAATGGAACGACAAAGTCATAGGAACTTAGTATCAACACTACTAGAAACTGCCACCCACGGCGGCATCCGCGCGGGTATCATACCTTGTAGACAATCCCATCGCTCATCATGAGCTCGTCTGAATCCGTCATGACCTGGCAAATAGCAGTGGCTTCGGCGGTCCCAAATAGCGCATCCGTAGGCAGTCCGGCGTTCACCAACTCCACAAGCTCCGCCAAGAAAATCTGTTCCTCATCTTGTAGACGCGAGGCAAACAAGTTTGCCACTCTAGATCGGAACAACTGGAGTCTGCAACGGAAAAACGAGTATGATGGGAGAAAAGTTGTGGTGGGTCAGTTGTGGTGGTCTTGAGAAGAGGCCGTTTGACATACCGCTCTGGTGGAAGGCCGCCATCCCTAGCAGGATCTGCCGCGGTTGCCGGAACCGTGACCATTCTTACATCCTGACTGTCATCTTGCCACAAAGGATTTTGGCTCTCAGGTTGATTCGGAACTTGTCCACCGTGATTAGGTTGTTGCTGCGGCACGTTCATGCGTTCGGCTGTTTCAGGTTGTTCGTCATCATCATCATCGTCATCGCTATCCTCATCCGAGCTATCCTGCAAACCATCCTCGCCCCTGCCGGCGGTGGCACCGCCATGGTTAAGCTTACGCTTTTTTCTCTTTTGTCGGTTTCGCTTCGCAACCTCCTTGTAGAGAGCATATCGCATTATCTCCTCGGCCACTCTTGCATCGTCCTGCTCGACTTTGGCCGAGAGTCGGGATTTCGCATGAGCAGTGGACAGACGGATCAGTGTCTCCAGTGTACGCGCGGTCAACGGTGCGGTCTATAAACTATGTCTCAGTCGGCCGAGAAATCGACAGAATTATATTCACCTTCTTCTTATTCGCTTGACTCTCCTCCTCGTTGCGGAGATTAGCATACACGTTCACAATATGGTTTGCGGCGCCGTTCGTGAGCACAGGCGCTGGCCTGCTCTTCGCATACTGGATGTACTTCTTGACGAAAGTGATGCTAAGAACCTCCACTTTTACCTGTTTACCTCTCCGAGTGCGGGACTTTGCCGCAGTGAAGCCGATGTGAAGCAGTGGGTCGTATTTTTCGAACGGACTGGATTCTCCATCGGTGTGCTGTTCAATCGGAGCGACACCGGGTCCCTCAATGGCCAACGGCTGAGTGAGATTATCGTGTACAGGTGTC
This sequence comes from Boletus rufocinnamomeus, assembly GCA_038092675.1. NCBI lineage: Eukaryota > Fungi > Basidiomycota > Agaricomycetes > Boletales > Boletaceae > Boletus > Boletus rufocinnamomeus. The sequence goes on from JBBPQV010000002.1 coordinate 97,550, forward strand.
CCTTCCTCAATCCCGGGAGGAAGGTACCGATGCAGCCGAAGAACATGGTCTGCGATTCTACGGTCGCGCTCTTCATCGATGTCATCAGTAACAATGAAGAGAAGATCGAAACGTGAGAGAAGGGAGTCAGGGAGGGCGATGTTTTTATGTGGATCTTTATGGATATCATACTACACAACGGCGTCAAAGCGTTGTCGGTGAGATTTCTAACAATGACTTACTTGTCCGTATATTGGGTTAGCAGCCGCGACGACGCTACATCGCGCATTTAAACTTGTGTGGATGCCTGCCTTAGCGATGGTGACCGTTTGTTGCTCCATGACTTCGTGTATTGCAACACGGTCAATGTCTGACATCTTGTCAAACTCGTCGATGCAGACTACGCCACGGTCGGCGAGGACCATTGCACCTGCTTCAAGGCGACGCTCGCCTGTATCTCGATCAGTGGTAACAGCAGCGGTCAAACCGACGCCGGAGCTCCCTCGACCAGTTGTGGCAATCGCAAGTGGTGCTGTGCCAAGGACAAATCGTAGGAGTTGTGATTTTGCAGTCGACGGGTCGCCGACCATGAGTAAATTGATGTCGCCACGGATGTGCGTGCCATTCGGGAGGTTCTTCTCCGCGCCACCGAGGAGGAGGAGCAGAATAGCCTCTTTGATTTTGTCGTGCCCGAAGATCGAAGGGGCAAGTGACTGCGAAAGTATGTGGAAAATGTCGCGCCGTTTGGCAATTTGGTTGATTTGCCGGATGTCGGTATCGGTCAATGGAGTTTGAGCAATTCCACCTCCTATCTTCGAGGAAAGAAGGTTGATATTATTTGCGAGGATAAGAGATCTTCCAAGGGCATCTGAGTGACTACATCGGGCACGAATATAAATCAATGCTCACTTGAAGGCGCCATTTGAGCCACCGCCCACACTCCTGTAAAAGCCAACTAATTGAACACGATCGCCGGGCTTGCACTTGTCAACAAGGTCATCGTCAAGAATGATGTCCGTGCTCCGCGGTAACTGTCCTGGAGGGGCGCGCTCGGGCATCTCCTGTATGCTGATCCGCTGGTGATCCCGAAACACGCAATGGCCGTACTCCATTTGCAAGGGACGGCCGTCGTCGTCCTGTTGTGGAGTTACGGTGGAGGTTGGGGGGAGATTGGAAGTGGAAGTTGTGGCATCGCGATACTCGCGCGAATGAAATAGTTTCGTGTCAGGACAATAGTGCACTGACTTTAGCATTTTGGGCCGAACAAGGGAACAACGAGTGATGATGCCCTCTAGTGATATCATCTTTCCGAGGTGTTCGGCCCTGAGGGTTCGTGGGCTGACATGGTGATCGCCAAACGATCCACTGAAGCCTACACGATAGCTCTTCCCTTCGAGCTCGTGTTTCTCAGCGTCGTGAATTTGGGTGACGATATTCACCAGAGCATCGTCGAAGGCTGGGAGAAAGTCGACGGGCTGTTTAAGAAGACCGTCTGCGTATTCTCTGTTGTAGTCGCGGAGATCATCGATGTTGACAATGAGACGCGTTTGTTCCGTGCGTAGCAAGCGAGCAATTTCGTCTCGATAACTGTAAACGGGAGAGTCTGAAATGAGGAACTCTTCAAAGACACGCGTCCTATCGCGCATCAGGTCATCCTGAGGAACAGGCTCGTCAAGCATCGACATGGTGGTCACTATGTAAGCCTGACGAGGCGCGTCGCGAGTCTTGACGCGGGAAAGCCGGCCCTAATCCTCTCATCCGCTGAGCTCCCGGAAGAGTAGAGATTCTACAGAATCACACGAAGAAAGGTCTAGCTCAAAAGACTTGGTCAAGTCCTAGTTCGATTGAGAGAAGGTTAAGCGAGTAGCCGTCCTCCATTTGTCTGTACTACTCTAAGGTTTCGAGGAATGGAGAGACCGAAGAAATTTAATCCATGCAGCTAGGTGATGGTATGGAAGGAGCAAGTGGCCCGTAGTGAGGAAAAAAAAGGTATTGGGAATACACATTCCGAACGGAAACTACAGGTTGATGTATGGAATACATCCGCTAATTCCCTGGGACAGCGCCAAGAGAATAAAACAAAAGAGTGTGCGTTACAGACATAGATCGATAGGTTGTGCATACGGCAAGAAAGAAATTAGTAAAGAAGGGCAGCACTTGACGGGATCGACCGTATGTGATCATATGGCGCGATCGTATATGAACTGGTGATGCCCCGATTTTGGGGATACAGACGTCGAAAGAAGTGTGTAGGCGCTTCGAACACACGCGAGTTAATATGATAAGGAGTCCTGGAACATGGCCGGAGACGAAGCTTACGAGGACAAGGTTCATTTATCATCGTCTACCAGTCAGGAGGACCACCACCACCACCTCCGCCGAACTGATCCGCCACGGGACCCTATACAGCGAGTATTCAGAAAGGCCTGATCTAGCTGTTTGAAAAATAGAGTAATACCTTGATATCTCGAGCAACGGGCTCAGCTGCCATCTGGAATAGAGTGATCAGTTTAGCCATAAGGGAGGAGAAGGGGGAACGTACTGGAAGTGCGAGCGAGACTTGGACGAGACAGGCCAAGAGGAACGCTAGGTAGCACTTTGTGGTGATCATGATGAAGCTGGGGACCTGTTTGTACAAGGAAACGGCGGGAGATGGACATGCTTTTATTCGGATCCTGGGGACAACGAATATGAGAAAATGATATGCCGATCGTGGTCATTGGGCCATTCAGGAACCAAGTATTTACTTCGGCCGCCGCGCACTTTTTTTTTCATTCGAGGGAAATACAGGCACGAGCCATGCGCACCTTAGCTTCAGGAAGCATTATCAATCTTGAATCCTAAACCAAACCACGTCTTCTCGTGCGGTTGAGGTGGCCCAACGCACCCTGAAATTCCGCCTACCCTTGCTTATCTCCCCCTGGAATCAGATCCGTCACGGGGGTCCACCAGCACCAGCACCACCATCCGGGGACTGCGTGTGTGACCCTTTTTTTTTTCGCTTTGCAACCCGGAAAAGAATGCGGACCGCCTTACCTGCCTAATGGGGGTATAACGTGGTAAAAAGTTCCGGTGGCCACATTGTCCATCCGACGGCCAATATCCTTGTACCTTGCACCAAAAATACTGCACGAAAAAGTCCTCTCGATCTTCCACGATTGAATGAATGACACAACGATTGGACCGGCGAATGGGGACCAAACCCAAATCGAGCCTGCTGAACCTAATTAAATTAATTTTTCAACTAAGCCCACACGCCCGCACCTTTCTCACTGGTCTGTCTCCGCAAGTTCGGAAAAGCTTGTGAAACTGTGGGGATACAGTGGGATACTCACCATCTAGAGCGCATCTTTGGTGACTTCTATACTTGTTATCATTGACATCACGACAAGGTCACTATATCTTGCGAACGGAACATGCATCAAGATTAAACCGACTATAGACATTATAGAAACAAAACTCAGTCCTGCACGAGGCTGTCAGCTCATGTACTCGTTCCGACTCCACACCACTCACCCATAGCTTGATCAAACCGTCCCACGAAGCCGTTACCACTTTTGACTGCATACCAACCATCAGTGCCCACCAGATATCGCGATGGTGATATCACTCACGGTTTCATGTGGCAACCACTCGTGGGCAATCACCACTTTAGAGTGCGCTTTGAGGCGTGACTTGATTCGGCCGCTCTTCCAATCCCAAAACACCACGTTGCCCTCACTGTCTCCGCTACTGATCCACTTACCATCCGGGGAAAATCCCACCTGGCAGGCATATCCTGCCACGGAATGTCCCGCGAACCTTTTCTTCCTATTCTGACGGAAATTATCCGTGCTGTACACGAGAATCTGGTTGTCCAATGACTGCGCGGCAAAGTACTTTTCTATATTCACAGAGTGCGAATACGTCAGATAACGGGAGGACCGTGCCAACAAGAACGTGATACGAACTCGAGGGATGTAGAGTGACGGCGGGCATAGAATGCATATGGGGTTCCGCAATGTACTTGATCACGACGGGTATATCATAGTCCCACGCCCGGATGGTTTTATCGTCCGAGGTAGTGACAAACCGACGATTTTCGTCGACAAACGTGATCGTGTTCACGGGTCCCAAGTGTTGATCGTATTCTTGCGTGATCTCGCCCGAATTCATGTCATACTGGGAACATGTTAGCTCCCTCTACGAGGAATCAAGCTGGATACAAAGCAGACCTGAATAATTTTTTTGTCCGACATACCAGCGAGAAAGATATGCTGTTTATCATCGTCGGGGTGGAAACGGACAACGTAGGGAGTCTTGCCGTTACTGAACCGCTTGAGACACTGACCGGTCTCGGTGTCCCATAGTTTCATTTGACGATCGTAACCACAGGAGAGGAACTTTGTACCGTCGTTTGAAAAGGTGACATCCTTGACAGCCTGCACGTGGCCGTGAAAAGTCCTGAGACAGTTTCCATGGGTATATACGTCCCAAAGCTATGAACAGAGGCGGATGTCAAGAACGCGGCACGAAGAAAGAAGGGGGACACGCGACGTGCCTTGATCTTGGTGTCCATCGATCCGCTGAGCAAAAGGTGGCCCGTGTGAGGGAAGAGACGAATGACGGAGACGCCCTGTGTATGACCGGTCCATGTATGGATGCACGTCTTGGGGATAAAAGTCTCTTCGGAGCCAGCCTCGGCGGAAAGATGTGGCGCGTCGGCGAAGGGGGGATGCATGTAGGTCCTGCCCTGGTAATCGGTCATGGACTTGCCGTGGAACACGGAGGTCTCTTGGCCAACACCGCCGCGCTTGGGTTTTGCTTTCTTCTTGATGACTAGGGGCTCTGGCTCCTCGTCTTGTTCGGGGTGCTCGTCGGCCTCTTGCTCTTCGACACCATCCAAGAAGCCGGCCTGCTCCTCACCCTCCCATGCAGCCCATGGACCGATGTAAGCGCCATCACCGTCGACGATGTCCAAATTGCCCTTGTTCTTTCTTTTGCGTTTGAGGTCCTTTTTCTGGACGTTGGTGGGGCGCATGGAGTCCACGGTGGCGAAGCCATTTTGGCGGGCGCTGTCGAGGGAGCCAAGGACGGAGGGCGCGTTGGGGTCGACGGAAGGATTGACGGAGTAGCCGAGGATGGCGTGTGTGAGATGTTGTGCCTTGAAGGCATGGTCGGACATAGCCTGCTCCTCAACGTGGCCGGCAAGCGCGTTTTGGTTGAGGAAACGATTCCGATCAGCGAATGGGTTCTCGGGGCCTTGGACGGGCAGGACCATGTCGTGATAGGGTATGTTGACGTTCATCTGTGTGTCTGTTGGACGTGTGACGAGAGAGGTGTGGTTGAGGGGGTCCTGTGGACAGAGGATGAGCACGGGGGGAAGGACTCGGACTCGGACGTACTTGTTGGAGGACATGCGGCGCGGGATTGGTGGAGACGGCACATGGCTCGAGGGTGCGTAGTCTCTTTGATGCGGGGATGTTGGCGATGCCAAAGGCGTCCTGGGCGATGTTGTCGTCGTCGTTGTCGTCGTCCGAGGCGTAGGCGTGGAGGAGGGACATGATGGCGATGGCGAGGACGGAGAGTTATGTAATCAGAGACCTCCTAGGGAGGCTTATATGAACTCGCTGAGTGTACTAAGCTGGCCCCCAACAAAGTCGTATCTAACTCGCCCTTCATGACCGAACGCGCCGTCGGCCGTCCCTGGACTGCCCGCGAAGACGAGCTCCTCGCCAACGCCGTCGCCGTGCACGGCCAGGTAGACAACTGGAAGGCCGTCGCTTTATCGGTCCCGGGCAGGACTAATAAGGCGTGCAGGAAGGCAAGCTATCCCATCTCCCTTCCAGTCCGCCGATCTCTCACATTGTCTCGATATCGACTCGCTAGCGGTGGCTTCACTCCCTATCGCCGAGCGTGAAGAAAACTGCCTGGACCAAAGAAGAAGATAATCTCCTTTTGGAGCTCTATAAGATCCATTCCGCGAAATGGGCCGTCATCGCCAGGAACATCCCTGGCCGTACCGACGACGCGTGCTCAAAGCGTTATCGCGAGGCCCTCGATCCTTCTCTCAAGAAAGACGACTGGACCCCCGACGAGGACGAAAAGCTCATCGCCGCCTACAACCGTTTGGGTGGCAAATGGGGCCGCGTCGGCCAAGAGCTCCAGCGCAGCGGCTTAGCGTGCCGTAACAGGTGACACTCTCCTCCATTCACTCGTGTTCCGCCGTCGCTCACCCCACTCCCAGGTGGAGGCTGCTTGAGCGGAAACGAGTGACCGCTTCCCTTAGCGATCACGGCGTAGCCTCCTCGAAAATTGCTTCCGAGGCGTCGCCTCCCCAACTCTGCCCATCCTCTGACTATTCCAATCCTTCCGCCTGGCCACCACTTCCAATGATCGAGCCCTATTGGGATGACTCATTGTCGCAGGTTGACGCAGCTCCATCCGCTCCACCGTCGAGCCACGCCGCATCCCGCAATAGCGTCGATGTCCTAGGCGATCCAGCACCACCAGTACAGCATGCACAGCTTATCCCGCAATTGGTCGACTATCCTGCTCCATTTCATTACTCCTCCTCGTCACTCAGCTCAGCCTTGTCGTCTCCACAGCACGCAATCCGGTATGAAAAAGACGCCGAGGCCATGGCTTCTAATGGACGCCAATCGCCAGTGCTTCCAACTGCCTCCGTCCCCCCGGACAACACCTCAGCAGCTGTGTTCGCTCCATTCGATTACGAGTCATCATCATCGACTTGTGCAGTCTCCGTCAGCTCCACATCGCCAACCCCTCAGGCCACCTACACCGAGGACATGCAGCAAAGCAACATATACAACGATTGTCCGCATCAATTTCATCAGCTCCAACGGAATGTGCCGCACACGGCCATCCCGGTTCACACCCCTTCCGTTCATCCTGTGCAGGTCGATCATTACACGGCATCTGTTGGACACGAGGATTGTAGCCTCTCGCATGCTGCATTGACAACTCGACACCAACCGACACCACAAAGCAGCTCTCTTCGGGCCCCAAGCTCCGCCGATTCCTATTTTGCAACTTCACAGCTCCCTGAGCAGCAGGCGAGCCACATGTCATCATCGATGACTTCAGTTTCGCTTCTCGACAAACCCGACACGTACTATCACGCGTCTCCAGAACCACAGCTTGACGTCAATGCTCAGCACACTCTCCTTCCTGCTCCTGATCCGCTTTCCCTCTCCGAATCACGTCCTGTCTATCATTATGCTCATCGGCGTGACCCCTCTCGTGCACGAGTTGTGGAGACCATGCATGGCCAAGAGCAGCATGGCGAATATCGCCACAACCACGTGCGGCTAGACCCGAGCCGCCACAGTCACCGACCATCGAGGCAACCAACCACTTCCTCGTCTGAAACCCGATATGCTCTGCAACAACCCGAGCACCGCAATGTAAACACACCTACCCAACCGGAAGCAGGTTCATCTCATGCAACACCTGACCATTACTATACATCCAATCCTTTACACTCATCACAACTAGTCCAACGGTCGACTGCTTCCCCTCGTTCCATAGGAATGCCGTACACGAAACGACCATCATTAGACCGCTCATCGACCAACTCTGATGACCATCGCTCTCACTCCTTTCAACCCATCCCAAAGCAGAAAACCGGCGCGACCGTTTCTAGGAAACGGCCCGACACGCAGGTGCCATTGCGTTTGTCGTCTGATTTGCAAGCGACCCCCGAGTAAGTCCCTGTGAATCCAAGAGATCTTCAGTGTTCCTCATGCACCACAGTCCTTCTATCAAACCTTATGCTTGTGGCCACGAGAGTTGCTGGCCTTCCAATGTAGCGTCGAGTCGTGCCTGTTATTGCACCTCGCGTGGCCTTTCGGATCACAACAAAACCGCACACCCGGAAGACTCAGGAGGGGACAGACCATATCGGTGTGGCCTGGAGGGATGTGGTAAATCCTGGAAGGTATGCACAGACCCTTTATCACGCACTCGTTTTGGTTGACGTATGCATCAGAGCATCAATGGACTGCAGTACCACCTTCAGATGTGAGCTTGATTGTTGTTATGATGGACATTGTCTGACTGCTATCTGTCTCAGTTCGAAGGCCCATTTTCAACATGCCATCACTTCTAGCATTGTCTCCTCCTATATAAGTGGTCTTGCAGTCCCTGCATCCGTGGAAGCATCCACTGTAACGTCGAGTGAGGGGGAAGACAGGACAAAGAAACAATACAAATGTCCTCATGAAAATTGCCCTAATCAGTATAAACAACTGAGTGGCCTACGTTATCACTTGGCCCATGTAAGTATAAGTGTCAGTAACGGGCACCACACTCAGCTAGCTTTTTTTCAGGGCCATCCAGTGGAGCTTCCCAAACAGCTGGATCTCGTCCCTCCTGCTTTAAGCCGCAAGTTAGCGGAGAAGATGCGCGTTCAAGCGTCTGTTCCATCACCTTCCGAGCGTCAGACAGGCAACAACAGTTCGGAAGCCCATCACTCTACCCAGGGTTCTTATAACACCTAGAATTCGCCTCTCCACGATGTTACTCAAAATGTTTAAATGATTTCTTGTTTATCGTATAAATGGTCAGTTATTTAGTTCCTTGGTTCAATATGTATACGTAGGCAAGCCATCACCTATTCTATCCGTCATATCACATTCAACCTGTGTCGTAATTTACATGTACTTATTGATATCTTTAACGGTGGATATCTCTTCCGCCGAGTCTTTATATGCATTCTATGCGTTAGAAGGGGAGCCCGAGGCTAAGTTTTGAAACTCTAATATGACCAAGTAGATTGATCCGACAATGAACACTGTCCTAAGATCATCCCCAGGAACTGGAGTTTCATCGATTTCATCGTCTACCATTACCACCATTACCATCACCTGTAGCAAATTGGCTGGCCCTATACCTTGATTAGCGATGGTTCCACCGGAGGTAAGAGTAGACGTACAGATCTCTCAACGATGGATCGGACATGAGTTCCTCCATTGAAGGCATTTGTCCATTCTGAACACGACGCATCTGATGGCGAATAGGTGTGAGTCATCCAGAAGCAGAAGACGAAGACGAGCGTACCATATTTGCCACGGATGGATTGGACATGAGCCTTTCCAGACCACCGTTGGCCATCAGTTGTTGTGCCATTTGCACCATCATCGGATTGTTCATCATGCTTGCCAAGTTGGGCATGCCTCCCCCTCCGCCGAACATATCCGCCAGACCAGCCACGTCTGGCGTTGCATCCGAACGAGCGGAGTTCGGGGGCGGAGATGACGAGCGAAGCTGATCCTCGGGCATGAGCGGCGGAGGGCCATCATCCTCGTCCTCGGGAGGCAAGCGGTCTTTTGCGTTCTTGAGGCCTGATTTGAGATTCTCGTTTGTCGGATCCAGTTCGGTGCCCTTGCTAAACGCGGCTGCAGCGGCCTTGTAGTCACCCAAGCTGTAACATGCATGACTGAAAAGGTGAGTGAGTGGTTCAAGTCGAATGCCACGGAGCGAAAGGGGTACCCAAGGCGAGAATAAGCTTTGACGAAGGAGGGGTCGACCTCGATGGCCCTCTTTGCATCTTCGACTGCGGAGGCGTGGTCTCCTTTGCTAGCGTAGGCGGCGGCGCGGTTAGAGAAATAGACGGCATTGTTGGGGTCAAGGGCGATTGCCTTGGAATACGACTCAATCGCCGCATCGTGCTTTTTGGCGGACATTTGAGTGTTTCCGCTTTGCTTGTGCTTCTCTGCTTTCTTCTTGTCCTCTGCGGACGGGGTCTTGGGAGGTGCAGAGGTGGATGGCGGTGACGGTGATGCAGAGGACGGTGATCCGACTTTGTCTCTTGTCTTGAGGAAGACTTCGAATATAGTCTGCAACTTTGCTGGCTTGATGCTGAGTTGCTTGCGCTGGGTATCGTTGGATGGATCTACACCAAAGGCCTCGCCAATGCACTGGACTGGGAAGGGTGAATCGGAGGGGTGAGATGTGGGGAACGGGGCAACGCACTCGCGATCTCGAGACCCTCTTTGTCGTCGTCCTTGACGGTGCCATCCTGTATAGATTCGTTGAGAAAATCGACAAAGGCGAGGACGAGCTGTCGTTTCTTTAGGTCTGCCATCGTCGCTGGTGGTGGTCAGTGCCCAATCTACAAAGCAAACAGCTAACAACAAAACCGTAAAGTCTCTGCTCAGACGCGTGGACGACGACAACGACGACAACGGCGACGAGTTCAACATGTTTTTCTGTGGTATATCTGGTGAGCCTCCGCAGGACCCCGTCGTGTCTGCAAAATCAGGTCACGTCTACGAGCGCCGCCTCATCCTCAAGTACATCAACGACAATGGCACTGACCCCCTCACCGGCGAAAAGCTTGAGGAATCCGACCTCCTCTCAATCAAAGCCAGTCCGTGTTCCGGTCCTGGACCCCCTCTTTACGTGCACTGATATCGTCCTAGACCCGAAGGCTGCGCCCCCGAGACCGCCAACCGCGACCTCCATCCCCGCTCTCCTCCATACTCTTCAAAACGAATGGGATGCACTCGTCTTGGAGACCTTCGCCCTGAAACAGCAGTACAACAATACCAGGCAAGAGCTGAGCTATGCTCTCTACGCACAGGACGCGGCCAGCCGCGTCGTTGCTCGTCTCATCCGAGAGCGCGACGCTGCCAGAGAGTACGTCCTGCACTCTTGTTCCCGCGTTCCTGTCCTGACGGGTAGACGTGCAGGGCCCTGGCCAACGTCCAGGCTAGCATGGGCATACCGTCCGCACCAACCAACGGTGCAGACGTCGAAATGACGGAAGAGCCTTCCCCAACTACTCTTCCAAAGCATGTCACCGACCAAATTGACGAAACTCAGCAGAGCCTGTCTGCCACGCGTAAGAAGCGCAAGGCACCCGCCGGGCATACTACCCCTGCAGAGGTCAAAACTTTCACGGCGAAACAAACCATTGCCTCCCTCCATTCGGCCTCTCCTGCTGGCATTAATTCAATTGCCATCTCACGCGTAAACTCTTCTCAGTTTTTGACCGGTGGCAACGACAAAGTCGTGCAACTCTATGACAGAAATACGGATAAAGTGCTTGCATCTCTTAAGGGACACACGAAGAAAGTCAATCATGTCACTTTCCGGGAACGAGATGGCGAACCCACCTTGCTGTTGTCTGCTGGTGCCGACAAGATTGCTAAAATATGGTCGCATGACAGTGCTTCTGGCGAGTACCTGCCCAAAGCCACGATCAAGACGCACAAAAGCGAGTTGACTGGCCTAGTCGTTCACCCCACGTCTACGCTAGTTGCGTATTCATCCCTCGACAAAACATATTCCCTGCACGAGCTCTCCAACTTCTCTCAGGTGTATCACTCTGCTCCTGTCGACGAACCCATCAGTTCGCTTGCCATCCATCCGGATGGTGCACTGCTTGCGCTTGGGACGCCTTCATCAAAAATTCAAATATCTGACGTTCGCTCAGGTACCCTGGCTGCTACCATTTCGCCTGAGGGTACACCGTTTTCGGTCCATACCCTGTCGTTTTCCGAAAATGGCTATCACCTTCTAGCACCCGGTAGCCTGTCCTCTGTGGCTATCTGGGACCTCAGGAAAATGACGACCGCACATTCCATACCACTTGGTGACGCGTTCAAGATCAACAAAGTCATTTACGATTATAGCGCCAATTTCTTTGGAGTCGCTGGCAATGAGGGTATTCGCCTGTTTGCACACAAGACGTGGGAAGAACTGGTTCGTTTCGAGGGGGCAAGCGACGTGACAGATATTGTGTTCGGTAGTCAAGGGAAGGAACTTTGGGCCACGAGCGGGAGGGAGGTCAGGATTTGGGGTGTTCCCGAGTAGTCTATGTGATCTGTTTCTCCAAAGTGTTTTCTGACGCGTCATATATTACCACTTGTGCCGCGCACGGTTGGCGTCGTTCAGCCTACGAACCATGAAGTCGAAAACATTTCGGACGATAAGCTTTCTCAACCCTTTGGCACCTGCGTCTCAGAAGGAAGTGATTGTGATTCATGCGTTGGCGTAACTACTTGGTACAAACAATGCGTAACCTTGATGAAATGGTTGCCCAAGCGTAAAACCCAAAAGAAAATAATAGTAATGCGAAGTAATGCAAAAATGTGTTTAATGGGTAAGAAGGAATGGTGGTGCAGTTGGAGCGTAAGGGCCAATGCGACAAGAAGAAAATATGAAGTCGCGGCCACCGGTCGTACAGAAATATTTAGGGGCAAGGCGCGCAAAAATGTACAGAGTATATGGGTACGGCATACCGGTTTTTCAATGCGTTGCAGGCGGTCACCACTTCGATGGACCAAAAATCTGTCCAGGAGGCATCACATTCAGCGGTGTGCCGAGAAAGTCGGCGGTGTTCTGCCAGACAGTGTTGCCCCACCAGTTGAGGGTGATGCCACCCTTGGGCAGCTGCAGGAACAAGAAGATGAAGAGTAGGCCGATTGCAACTCCAGCGTCAAGGCCTGCCGCTAGAATGTAATTATAGCGCATCCACCATCGGAAATGGTAGCGGCGCATGAACCACTGGAAGATGAAGCCGACCACCAACCACGAGGAGTAGTTTAAACCTGTCGCGGGGGGGAGGTTATCAAGTCCGGCAAAGATTACGGGTATGTTGACGTAACGCCAGTAGGAGAGAGGAAATCGGCGCGCGAGATAGTAGCAAGGAATCGGAAGCACGGCCCCAAGGAAAAAGAACCACAACATCGGGCCATACATTGCCCCGGGGCTGAAGATTCTCTGCGGTCCAATTCCTCCCCATAGCAGTGAAGCGGTAGCAAACGCGGTCGTCCCGGGACATGTGAAGAACTGGGGTTGGTGGGGTTGACAAATGTCCACGATGTTTGCAAACATCCAGTCCTGCACGAAAGTGACCACTAAGGCACTAATGGCAGCAGCGATCACCTGAGCGAGGAACATAAGACGAGGAGGAATCTTCATGTAGTGACCAAGCTTCAGGTCACCAGCAAACCCAACCGATTGGACTGTACCAGCAACAGCGACGCCTTTGAAGATCATGACGGCCACAGGTCTGCCTGGAAGAATGTAGCCGGCGACGAGTTCGTACACAACGGATAGCGAGACTTGTTGGTTTGTGAGCGCCTGGATCATGCCAACAGGAATGGCCATGAGCGCAGCGAGAATCAACCCAAGGCAAACTCCCCAAATGGGCAATTCGGTGGGGTAGATCTCAACCGAGACGAACAGAGGTATCAACATTGTGACTCCCAACAGCGCATACCACCATTGCGGAACTTCGGCATATGCTTGCATAAGGCGCGAGTGGATATCACGCTCGTCCTTCAGGTTGCTCCTGAAGCGTTTGATGATATCGCGACGGTACCACACTAAGAATGACGTTCAGACAAGAGGGCTACAAAAATGGAAGGATACTGACGGAAGGTGTGAACAACGATGGATGTGGTTGCAGCAAATGCAACACCATATGCGACGACCAGTGTGGCAGGGAGGAATGCTGGAGAGTATGCCTCGAATTTCGTGTTGTCGAAAACGCCGTTGGTGACAACTTGCGTTGGATCGAAAGGCATACCAGTGTTATCGAAGGCGACCGACGCTGACATGGGCAAGTAACTCATGTAGAAGCTGTTTGTGTCTGAAGGTGGGAGTTGGGAATGAGGTTCTGGCGATGAAACAAACGGCTCACAGTAAAGGACGGGTGCAAGGATCCAAAAAAAGATGATGAAGCCGACAGCTGTATTTGCCTCTGACCACCACTAGAAAGGAAGATGAAGCGAAGATAATGACATCCAAGGAGATGAACGCACTGGTGAGATGAGAGGGTTGGCAAAGTAGGATATCATTGACCAGTCAAACGTTAAAATGCCCATGCCAAGACCTGTAGACGTCCCAAACAAGGTATTGACGACAACATTGCTTGGTGCGATCCAGCACACCCAGTTGAAAACACTGAGGCCAGTCCAAAGGAAGCCGGGCACAAAGTACCACGTAAAGCTGCATGCCAAAACGATGGCGAAGAACTTCTCCCGAGACATGTGGCGGGGGTCAGGCTTGCCATACGTCCTGTGAAGAGTATTGAAGAGCGCACAGTTGACCAAGGCACCAGGCCAGATCATGCTGTTAGGGTAGACAAGGAAACGGCGGAGGAGACCACCGAAAGAGAAGCCGATTAACTGCGTCGACAGAACAAGCAGGACCTCGTAAGCGCGGCTGAGCGTCTGGTTGTAGAAAAAGCGCTGCGTGGCGATAATATCGGTCGCATATGCACCGCCGACAGCTACGTTGGCCATAATAGTGATCAAGACATGTTCTTTGACGTTAAAGGGACCAGGGTTGAGCGTCCAGGTATAACCAAAGGTTTGGAAGCGGGTAGTAGGCAAAATATGCTCAAGAGCTTTGCCAAGGGGGAAAGCTGTTAACTGAGCGACAATGCCTGTAATGACAATGGAGGGATCTGAAGGCGAGTGTCAGTTTGATTGTGGACTAGAGAAAGAATATGCTGACATCGCAGGCCGAAGATCTGATTTATTGCGGAGATGACTGCCGTGTAGAGCAAACCAAGTAGCCATGTGCGGAATGTGTTGACGGGTATTGTGGGATCATCAGCGCTGGAAATAGCGGCGCGGACCTCAGGGTAAGGCGATTCGCTGTCAAGCGGTAGTCAGAAGAAGAAAATAGAGCGGGATGGCTGGTGTTCCACTTACTCATCGTACTCAAATGCAGTGCCTTGGGACTCTGTCCTGGAGGCGGTGGAATACCTTATGGACTCTGAACGGGATTGTACATCGAACTCTGAAATTCGTACAGAGCCGGTATCGGAGACCTTCTTCTTCTCGAGCTCGAACACCTCTGTGCTAGTGTCTGAGAGCGATTGCAACTCTGAATGGTAGTCAAAGTTGGGATCATTCAAATGCTCCATGAGGAAGTCGACATCCTCGGGAACATCTGGTACAGCTCGACGGTGAACTGAAGACGGATGAACAATGTTGGTCGCGCTGTGGAAGGCTCTGGGCTCCATAACGTCAGGCAGGGGATAGCAAGCCGTTCGTCAAGAGGTGGAGTGGACCAGGTGCGATGGAGGGAGAGGGGAAGTTGATCTTGTGTCGAAGTTTCATGGCCTTTTGAGAGCGGTCGATGTTGTGGAGTGCATTCCACAAATGAACGTGACGGCGCTCGGAATGGAAAGATGATCCAGAAGTGCAAGGTGGAAGCGTGTCGAAAATTGACAAGACAATAAGGCCGATTTGACAAGGTCCACAGCAAGACAAAAAGCTGGGAGAACCCCGCCGGCTCGGTTACGCGAGACAAAAAGCGCGACCCTGCCATAAGTGTTGACCTGTGACGTAGCAATCAGTAGTCTATCAGTATTATCAGCACGTACTAGTAGCGCGCATCCATGACCGACACAAGTTACTCTCCAGCGTGCAAGCTCGGGACCTCGGTGCAGCAGGGGCCGTGCAAGCCAGGACTTGATCTCATACAGGCATGGAAAGGCCTGAGCAAAGGGTGCTTATTGTTAGTCAAAGCGGGGATATGAGACTGGTTATTGTCTTCGGGTAGTGACTTGGAAGACAATAAGCTCTCGTTTCCTAATGGGGAAAGGGAGGGACCCTCTTCATCCGGCCCATCTCGACTTGCCTCCCCAATGAACTATATAGATAAATCTCAATTCCGAATGATTTGACACATGTCACGACGTCGTCGACATTGGGGATAGATGTGTGTATGTCCAGCATTCACGAGATGTCGATGATTTCATGTGAGCTGACTCGACTTGCCTCCTGTGACTCCTCTTGCAGACAAAAATACATGTTCTGTCGCAATAATGACGAGTTTTCTACCCATGTGACGATTCGACTCTGAACTACTTAGAGAGCGCGGAAGCCCGTCCCCTTCCCCTCCTCTTTAAAGTCTCTTGGAGCAGCCTTTGGTCTGCCATAGCCATGTCTACCACCGAAACAGTGACCCAAGCCGAGGCGACTCTGGCTCTTCGCGCAGAGAACGGCCCGGAGGGGGAGGAGACATACAAATATGCTCACATTTTGCCTCATTTCTCTCAGGATAAATATCCCCCTCTCATCCCCTTTGAGCACGTCGATCCCGGATCTCGTGCTCTCAGTCACCCAGACCCCCGTGCCTTTCTGAAAGGTGCAACAAGCGTAATCGAGCTGACCCCGAACCTGGGTACGGAGGTCCGAGGAATCCGCCTCAGGGACCTCGATAGCGATGGCAGAGATCAGCTCGCATTAGAGGTAAATATAGCAGCGTCGCCAGAGTCGCAGTACCATAACTGTCGAACAATAGGTTGCTAGACGTGGATTGATGGTCTTCAGGGGCCAGTCAGATTTCATCGACCAGGGACCTGATGCTTATCTGGAATGGGGCCGTCATTTCGGAAGGTGTGTTGACCCAAACGAATACACCCCTTGTTCCATTTGCTGTCATCTATAACCCCCGATCCAAGCCAAGTCATATTCATTTGTCGTGTAGGTTGCACATTCACCCCACTTCAGGCCATCCAAAGGATTACCCACAAATCCATCTCGTATTCAAGTCAGTTTCCCTGTAACCCTCTTTATTTGAACGTATTTGAACGTTTTCCCGCTCCACAGAGATGCCAACTCGACTTTCAACTTTGAAATCCAAGATGCCATCACGACTACCCTCTGGCACTCCGACGTGTCCTACGAACTTCAGCCCCCTGGGCTCACAACCTTCTTCCTACTCTCTCACCCGACGACAGGCGGCGACACGTTGTTCACGTCGCAGGTCTCTACCCTGAAGAAATTATCCCCGTCTTTCGTTGCGTTCCTGCGAACCCTGAGCGCAGTGCACTCTGGAGTCGAACAAGCCAATTTTTCTCGGGCAGGGAAACGGGGAGGCATAGTTAGACGCGAGCCGGTGGAACATATCCACCCGGTAGTGAGGCGTCACCCAGTGACTGGCGAGGAAGCACTCTATGTGAATAGGCAGTTCACTACACGCATCGTCGGTCTCAAACGTGAAGAGTCGGGTGAGGGTATTGCATACTGTTATAACTACTGACACTGACGAGAAGCAGAAACCATCCTCAAGTTCCTGTACGATCACGTTGACAAAAGCGGTGATCTGCAGGCCAGAGTGAAGTGGGAACCTGGTACTGTAGTATTGTGGGACAACAGGGTAACTGCGCATGTGAGCGAAATCCACATTAATGGGTTGAGCTCTTCACTAACAAGGCTTGTGATAGTCTGCTATTGTTGACTATGGAGCCTCGAAGGAGCGTCGCCACGGTGCTCGCATCACAGCTCAAGCAGAGCGGCCTATCCCGGCTTGGGATGGCTTAGCGCTGCCAAGCTAGCGCGATGATTCTGGACTGCGTTTATGAACGAGGGAAGGCCGATCTCACACAAGGTACTACACATGTACACCACGATGCTAGCCACAGAACCCTCCTCCCTTAAGTTGTTGTGGATTACATTTTACTTACCTTGCGAGCGTACTTGATGATGAGTTGGTGTCGGTGTATGCTGCACAGTAACAGTATGCAGAATATCCTCAACCTGAAAGTAGGGTGTTGGTCCAATTTCTCGGAGACGCATCGATGTTCCATGCGTGCAATTGCTCCCGTCGATCACATGAACTTTTTATTGCCTCTTCATTTGCATATCACTGGCCACCTCGAGCTCGGTTCAGCCACGTTCGCTGCTGCAGATGCCGCCAAACACAAGAATTCTCTTCCTTGTCTACTGTGGTATTGCGGTGTCCTTGTTGAGGGAATTCAACAATGAAGTCACTGAACCGTACATGGTGTGATTGTATCGTCTGTACTAGGCTGACCACCGTATTGATTATTGGCAGGACGAACCCTTCCATGTCCCGCAAGCACAGGCGTATTGCAGGGGTGAGTGGTTGACCTGGGACCCAAAGATCACCACACCACCAGGACTGTCGGTTTGCTTCGTTCCAATGATACAACTCGTGTAATTAAATCGTCGACTCCGCAGGTATATTCTTAGTGTCCTGCTTCATTACATATTCACGTTTCGCTGCAACCTGGCATTGCTGCGGTTCACGGTGACCCTCACCTTGATCTCCCTCCCGCTTTTCCTCACACGTCTCCTCGCGTTTCACCAACGTCGTCGGCCACCCCCGTTACTCGCACCGAGTACCGAAGCACTCGTTCTGTCCACATTTCCAGTAGCTTGGTTTTACGGATTTCTGTACTACACAGAGGTTCCCAGTCTTATTTCAGTCCTGCTAACTGTCATACTTGCAACGCAACACTGGCATTTGTCCGCGGCGGTGGTGCGTCTCGTTGCCCAATATTGACCACGTGTTTTGGCTTTGCCCTCATCCCCCGTAGCTAGGTGTTATTAGCTGTCTTTTCCGTCAAACGAATATCATATGGGTGATGTATGCGTTTGCCACCAGTCAGCTTATGCGCTTACGGTTCAGACGCGGAAATATACTGCTACATGACCCGCCTGCATTATCAGCTCGCCCAGGCGAGTAATATGGATTCCATTTCAGCTTGTTGACTACAACAATCACATACTTTCAGGCGACTTTCTGCAATCGATCATGAGTGCCCCAGCCGCATTTTCAGAGTTATTCCTACCGTTCATGCCTTACATACTCGTGTTGGCTCTATTTGGGGCATTCGTGTCTTGGAATGGTGGCATCGTGCTAGGTGCGGGATCTCGGAGGCAATCTTGTTGTATCCATGAATTTGACCATTGCTTTCCACATTGTAGGCGACAAGTCTAACCACGTTCCTGTGCTGCATGTACCCCAGTTGTACTACTTTATCGCGTTTGCGACATTGATGGGGTGGCCAGCAGTCGTTTTTGGTCGCGGTGGCCCAGTAAAGCTTGCAAATGAAGTTACTCGCCGCATGTTTGGAACCAAAAGGTCCGTGTGTCTTGACAAGGGAGAGAAGCCGCTGATAAGCTGGAGGTAGGAGAATTGTGTTCACGGCCTTGCTTTCAGCATTCATGGTATTTACGGTGCACGAGTTCACGTGAGTCACTTGCTGTCTTCTATCGCCGTACCTGAATGCCTGCATCGGATTATGAAGGGTCCACCATCCGTTTTTGCTTGCTGATAATCGCCACTACACTTTCTATGTATGGCGCCGGGTGTTCATGCTGCATCCGATTGTGCCTTACCTGTTCATACCGGGGTACCAAGCGTGCGCATGGGCATGGTGGCTGCGTGTTGGTGAGATGTATCGATTACTATCAATGAAGTTAGGAATTGACCCCAAACGCCACCGACCAGCTGGTGACCAGACACTGCTGCAGACCCTGGTTTTACCCCTTGCGAGCGTTACAACGCTGTTACCTACGCCGCTTTTAGAGCCACGGTATTTCCTGGTGCCATATATCCTCTTACGCGCTCAGGTGGTGGATACGAGTTCTGTGGGTCTTTTGGTTGAAGGCTTGTGGTATGGGGCGATAAATGTCGCGACCGTCTACGTGTTTTTGTACATGGAACGCGCGGGAGTCGGTAGATTTATGTGGTGACCGACAATTTACAAATACAAACACCGTCGGTGCCACTTTGGTTCGTTTTCCAACTTGTTGAACGTTGACCGCGACGACGACGACGACGAGGCAGACAACGCGGAATACACCGTAGCTGGCTGGAACAGTCCACTGACACCCTAACTCTTATTGGAAACATTCACAGTGCAACTAGCAGACTGTCCTCATGGCCTCCGAAGCCACCTCCAAGCCTTCTCGTCCACCCAAACCTTCAACACGCTCCTCTTTTCGCCATTCCCTCAATTTCACGTCTGTCGGAAAGGCTCTCGTCGACGTGATCAACAAGGACTCCCGCGGCCGCGACAGCACCCTCAAGAAAGCCAAAGAGCCTTCCTCACGTCGCCTCAGTCTAATGAACTCTACCGCGGTCACCCACGCGACCGTCTCCCAGAAATCAAAGTCCCCTGCTCCCTCACATGGAAAGGAGGATAGCCCCTCGTACAAGACCATAACCCGCAGGAGACAGTCTGTTCTCCTCAAGCATACAGACGAACATGGCGTGAAATCCACAGAACCTAACCCGTCCAGCCCCCCTAGACGCTCGTCGACGCTGCGTTCCAAGACAGCTTCTTCTACCGTCTCTTCTGCTTTACCAAAGTATCGGCCCAGGTCCGTGATTGTTGAGCCAACCAAGAAACCCCTTTCCCCCGTTCGTGCGGGGACTCGGAGACGTTTCAGCACCTCAGAAGAGGATGACACTGAACAACGGGATTCACCCAAGGGCAGAGGTACACTAGATTCCGCTGCCGACAAGGTCGAGCGGCCTATTAGTCCATTGCCTCACAGAGCATTGGCGGTCAAAATCGATCTCCCTAGTCCAACTGCTCCTTCCACTCCTACCAAGTCTAAGATTGCTCAATTGTCTTCCGCGAAATCTGGCTCATCTCCAGCTCGCGCTGGATCCGCGCGGCCAGCAAAGACAGTCAAAACTGCAGTAACTTCATCCCCGTCGCGAGCCCCGGCCACGCGACCGCCTTCCTCGGCTTCGTCGACCAGCTCGTCTCGTACCCATCCCTCACCGTTGAACCCGACCTCACTTAAGAATGCATTTGGCTTTGGTCGTTCGAAAGCATCCAGTCAAAACACGACCCCATTGAGAGGCACTGTGCGTCAACCTCCGGAGTCTCCGCTTGCCCATCACACACGACGGATTCCCACCATTAGTCTTGGTGGTAATGGCAAAGATTCTCCGGCGAGACCTTCGCAGAGTGATGAAGGGAATAGTGAGGACAGCGTGGAAATCGGGGATGTTGAACTACTTCTTGCTCCGGTGGCATCTCTTGCGGCGCCGACCCCTGCAATTCCAAGGATTTGTACAACGAAATATCAATCCACAGACTCCGAGCTTCAGACTCCCTCCCGTCCCTCTAGCCTCCTACCAACTCGTGCCAACCTTTCGTATTTGTCGCCGTTACCTCCTTCAGAGAGCTCGCCGGCATTGCGGCCGAAAGGTCGTGGCAATGATCAAAATCGTGGTTCGATCTTTTCCTGGGAGCAGACGGCAGTTGACGGCTCCCAAATCCTTGCGCGAGAGGACCTGGAGGGCAGGTTGGCGGATGTCGTGGCTCCTTTCACCCCAGGTGGTCCCTCCCCAAATGTGAGCATAATAGGTCTGGAGGTCCCAGAGACCCCTAATCTATCTGCCTTGCCCTCTCCTTCTGGCTATGGTTCAATCTCGCAGGTCCTTCTTCCTGATGTAACCCCATCGCCCGCAGTCCATCACCTAGCTCCAGTATTTGAAACTTCGGTTGACCTGCCACCGCCTGCAGATTCCGGTACCATTACCCTCCTTCGTCTGCAAATCGCTCATGCGGAGAATATTGCAAAGGAAAGACTCTTGCGTTTGCGGGAGCTCGAGGAGCAACTCTATGATGCAAAGCAATATCGGATCAGAGAGACAGAAGAGCTTGCCAGGCAGATTTCCGTTCTCGAGCAGCAACTACGCACCAGCGTGGAGACAAGGGAGCGGGTGGATGAGGAACGTGCCGCGTTCACTGTATCGCTCCAGGATGAGCTGAGGCAGACGGAAGCCCGGTGTGACCAAGTCGCACAGGCAGGTTTTGCACGAGGTCAGCAGGCAGCTCGATCGTCGTGGGACGCCACGCTTGCCAATGTGCATAAAGGCTGGGAGGCGGCGTGCGTCGCCAAGGATACTGCTTGCTTGTGGTCTTCAGTGAAAGACCAGGCTGATGATGAGAGGAATAATATACAATCCGCTCGTCAAGTGTTGAACGTCTTCATGGCTGTGCTGGATCACAACCAAGAGCGTTTGCGAGGTCTACTTGCCTGATTCATGTGGGTCCTTCCCTGACGCAACCTCGAATAAAGTCATCTTATGTGTTGTTCGCAGGTCACATTCACGACTCACGTCTTTGGATCTAGGGGATACCCGTCTTTGTCCAATATCATGTTTTAGTCATGTCCATTTCCTAGTCATGTCCACCCTAAATGCCATTGTACACGATACATTATACAGGACCGGCTATGAATCTTCATGGTGTATCAGAGTAAGATAATAAGATAACATGTCTTGACCCTATGCAAAACATTCCACTGCCTCCATGCAAGCATCCAGCAGACATGCATGATTGCTGACGGGACTAACTTGTTGTAAGCGTGTGGTGACGGCCTTCTGGATAGCGTCTCGACTACGAGGACTTGAGTACATGAATAGAACCATCCACAATCGTACTCACTCGATGGGTCCGTATGCTGCCCTCACATCACAACGCATTGATCGGATCAATACAGGCCATGAAGAGAATATGGGGGTATCAAGTATGAATGATACGAATGCCTTGGCTTTGAGGCTTGGAAATAAGATTGTTGCGGTGGCGGAGAATCCAGCTGGCGTCTCTTCAATCGAGAGGGGGAACTTGATAGATACGAGTTTCAGCTGAGCCTGGAGCTGCGAGCAAGACGACCAGTAGTCGCCGAGGCATTGGACAATCTGCCAGCAACGGCGGTCAGCATCGTAGAAATGAATGTCCCGTGAAATCCGCACCTGACGAATGCCTTGGTCTCCGTGTCGAATGACGAGCTGCTTTGCTGTTCGCAGCATCAGTGCACTCAAAATAGGGAATACTTCCTTGTGCTTCGCCTTGGGGTTCTCGGCCCGTCTGATTTGTATGTCCGCAATGACTGGACGAAACTTTGTGCAAGGGATGGATACACAATAACTTGACGCGTAAGTAAATTCGAATAATTCCGGGAGAACCTTAGTTGCGCTCCACATGTGCAAGCTTTGGAGGGCCTCCAGCTCATCTGCTTAGTGACTGAACACTTTGCCAAAGGTATTTAGACGCTAGAACATACCTTTGAGATGGAAAATCTCTGCACTCGTACTGTTTTTCTGTATATGGATGCGTCGTTCAGCGTCTTCCACTACTGACGTAACCTCTTTCTTCTGCGATTCGACTTCGTTGAGTCTCTCCTCGAGACGGTCGAGCTTCGCCTTAGCTTCCTTGACATCAGCATGGAATGTACGCAGCTCCGCACTGAACCTTTGTGAAAACTGCCGCCACAGTTCATAACAGCATAAACACACACCTTTGCTCGGCAATGGTAGCTTTCAGTTCGTTCAAATAGTTTTGGTCGCACCCTTCGAGCTCTGCTACTTCGGCCTTCTCTTTCGCGAGCTCCGTCATAAGTTCGTCATATTCCTGCTGTAGACCGGGAACTATGTCTTGTGCCTGCCGCATGATTCCCTCGAGAGCCTTAGCATCCTAGACGAAACATAAGACCACTCTTCGGCATGAAGCATAAACCGCTTACCACTTCCAGGTTATTAAAGCCTTCATTTGCCTTCTGGTACAACTGTTCAACCCATTGGACCTTCCAATCATACCACTCTGACTTGGCCTGCGCATGGTTGTGTATCTTGATTAATTTGAGCTGGTGCAATAGCTCAGCCTGCCCGTTCTCATCGGTAGTGACAAACTCTTGAAAAAGTGGAGGCGTCACTTTCTGGGCTTCCTCTTCCGCCTCCTTGTATATATCCTTGATGCGCTCGACCCAAGTTTGCAAATCTTTACTGACATGACTGTAAAGTTCCAGTTGGGGAACATTTAGTGCCATCGCGACCACGTATTCCGCAAGAGGTATCTGCGCTTCGATCGATGCCCTTCGTGAAGGACGCAGAACGGAGGGATGAACAATCGAACGTCGAGGTGCAGCAACGTCGTCCATGAATCGAATGCCTGTCATCTCGAAGAACTGCTCAATGGATATGTGGGGACCTTGGGTATCGTCTATGCCCTCCTCTTCTACTTCGCTTCTCCATTGCACATCGTCGTCCTGACCAAGTTGTGTATTCTGATCATCTGGTACAGACCCTAAGTTTTCGCGACGAGGGGATACGCGTATGGATATGTCGCCAAACGAAGAAGGATGTTCAGAAGAAGACTGTTCTTGTCCTTTGGGGACGTCAACCTTTGTTGGAGAGGCCGACTTACGATTGGTGGCGTCTTCCCCACCCCCATTCTCTGCGGACTCCCCAATAAACCCGATGCTTTTTCGCCTCAGCGCAGCAGCATTCTTGATAGGCGGGATTCGATTAGGGAGGGCAGCCTCCGCATTTGTTACCGTCATCAGATCGGGAACTACATTGCCCAGACTCTTCCGCTGAGCGAAATAGCCCGATGGCCGCCGAAAACCAGCCGAGGCGCGCTTGCTTGGTCCAGCATCATGCTGCTCCTCAACATAGGAGGGTGCCATCTTGACCGGCGACATTTTGGATGGTGACAACAGAACCCGGACAGCACCAGTACCACGCCCTGGAGTAATAGACAGCCTCTCTGTGCCGGCGGGCCGCTTCGCTGGGCTTGGCTGCACACCATGATCAGTGTCTATGGCGTTGTTTGGTCGCTTGTGAGGAGAAGGGCGGGTAATAGGGGGAGCAAACGCTGCAGTGAACTTTCTCGGTGACGAAGATGCTTTGGTGGGAGAGGACGAACGAGAACGAACAGGGGATGCTGGGGCGCGAGGTTTCGGTGTGAAAGTGAAGTTCAATGGCTCTGGGATGGCTGTGGACTGCGGAGGATTCCCAGAAGGCACAGATTGCGCCTCTGGTGACGTAGGCTGAGGTGCACTGAAAACAGGAGATCTGTCTGACGATGATATTGGCCCCGTCGGAGCTGCAGCGGAAGCAACGTGGTCGCCATCAGCGGGTATTTCTGGGTATAAGGCTGGAGGTTCAGCAGGAGCAGCAGCGGATGGAGGTGATTCAGGGATTGCAGGATAAATTTCTTGCGAACCAGGGAGTGGAACAGAGGGAGGTAAATCAGGTACCGCTTGGTTAATCGCTTCCTCCCTCGACTGGTCTTGATTGCTGAAAACTGAAGTTATGGTGGAATCTGCACTCGGTCCAAGACTAGCACGCCTCATGAGTTGGGTGACGTTAACAGTCTGATTTCCTTCTTCGCCATTACCAACATCCTCATCCACGAAGCTATCTTCGGTACTTGTGAAGCTAGCCTCTCCTCCGTCTTCGCCACCAGTCTCACCAAGTCCAAGAGAGGCTCGAGCAGCCTGTAGCCTCGAGACTGCGTCAGTCAGCTCCATTTCTTGTACATCGGCGCCATCGTCCCCCCCGTCATCATCCGACGACGGGATATAGGGAGTATTTCCCGAGTGCGTGGCAGAGCGAAGGGCCAACCATGCCTCGCTCGGTGGCTCTGGCGGACGAACGAGGGGAACGGTAAACTCCATTGGCTGCGACACATCACCATCTGAGGTAAAAGATTGTGACTGTGTAGACCCCTCTTCGACGTAGGATGTCTCGTTGGAAACGTCCTGCTGATCATCGTGAATATCTGCAGGTGGCTGGGGTATGGAAAGATTCGCAAGTGGCTGCCGAGCAACTCCAAAGGATAGTGAGCGTTTCCGGACAAAATTCCGGGGGACAACTTCGGTCACGTCCATGTCATCGCCGTCAGACGGAGCGTCCATGTCATTGAACTCGTCATCCATGGAAGCCTCAGTTCCGGCCCTGAAAAACGCAGATGGGGAAAAGCCTGTATCATCTGAGTCCATTTCCATCGATTCCTCTCCACCGCCTTCGCTGAAGGCTATTGAATGGCGAGCCGAACTGCGCCGACGAGACCTCCGTGCGCCTGGATAAGCATTCTCGTCATTTGTGACCCGGGGAGTGTCAGGCTCTGGCTCGACAGCAGGCGACGACTGGGGTGAAGTGGTGCTGTTTGTGTTGTGATCGGGTACTTCGAAGAGGCGTACGTGAGCATGGTTGGCAAAGCTGACGCGCCTTCCCAAGGATTTGCGAGTAAGATTGTCGTCGCGGTAGTCGCGAGTGATGTCCATGGATTGAGTTGCATCGTCACCGTCGTCAGAGGCGTTGACTGCCGCCTTGAGGATGCTCTTTCTAGGAGCCTAAGAGAAGTTAGGTCGTGGCAGGTGTAGCACGAGAGGAACGCACGAGGGAGCGACGGGCTTTGGCTGCTGGGCTGAGGGGGTCACCAGGAGCAATGGAGTGGGCGCGACGTCTTCGGCCAGGGTGAGCCTGGCTTTTGTTGGCGGCAGCAAACGAATTTCGCCGCGAAGGCGACTTGCGATTGACCGTCATCAGTTGCTGTTGGACCACAATCATCCATCACTCTAATAACACAAGCACGTGACACTATTCGACGCGTCTCGTCACATGATCAACTCCCCCTTCCCATCCGTCTCACGCTCGTCCTCAACGACCTCTGCCCCATCGCCCCGACTACCTCATCCTCCGTCACTATGTTCTTCTTCCCTAGTTGCCTAGATCGTGATTGAGAACCCTGCAATGGCCACCTCCAACCTGCGCACCTCTTTTTTTTCTTCACCGGGTCCACCTCTCCTTTGCCAGGGATATATTCAACACCTGGACCTCCGGCTTCCACGGCTGCTTGGCGGTGCTTTTTGTTTGGCAGAATGACGACAGATTCATCCGCTTCAGCCAAGGCGTCATCTCCTATCGAAAGACCCTTTATCTCCCGCTCAAGTTTGGATACCGACCTCGTCGGCCTTTTGCCTGTGCTTGATTTTGAAGCTTTGTCGCGGGTTTCTTTCTTGTGGTTCTTGCTCTTCTTGGCAGCCGTCTGAGGAATGTAGTCGTCTGAAGCATCATCATTGGTCGACGGCACCTCGTCCTCAGCTTCATCTTCATCTTCATCCGTATTCTGGGAGCTTGCATCACTTGCGTGGTCAGAGTGTGAGGCCTCTATCTCTGGCTGTGCATTGTGGTGTTCCATAGTTTTTGTAATTGCAGCAGCATTTCCCTTCCCATGTAGTGGAGAGGAAGGCATCTCTGACTCGGCATCCGTTTCATATTCCTGGGCAGAGTCCTCCTCGGATTCACACTAAATTAGTTTAGTTCGTCCGTTCCACTATAAGATGCGAACAACGTACGTCTCCAACGATATCTTCGATCTCACTCTCCGAATTTGATACCACCCCCGGCTTCTTTGCAGTTCCAAGCAAGCCAGCCTGGTGCAGCATGTCGATCTTTGCATCCATTTTTCGTTCATTGCGTTCAACCTATATTTTTCAGTAAGCAGAACATGTCCAGCGAATCCTGTGTCGACGCACCTCACTCATGAGCCTTAGCGCGTGGGTTCTCTCGACAGCGCGCATCCTCTCTTCCATCTCTCTCATGACTTCCTCTCGAGTTTCCGCCTCCACTATGGCGCACCGCATTTCTGCTTCATAAAGCTGAAAAGGGACCATCATGGATTAGCTCCGAGTGATTTCAATCCCATGCATACCCTAAGACGTAGGTCCTCGATCTCATCGAACAAGGCATCCACTAATGGATTGATTGGTTCGTCATCACTATCCTCCTCCTGACCATCGTTCACCTCTTCGTCCTCTGGAGTGGATATTATGCAGCCGCTAGACACCTCTAACAATCACATACCTTCAAGCACCTCTAGATGTGCCTCACTGAGCTTCTTTCCTGGCCCGAGGCTCGATATTGTCACCTTTCGTGTAATGGCACGTGGCAGTCCCGAAATGCCCAGTTTAGTAGTCGCACTAGGTTTACTGGGGCTGGTGTGAACGCGGGGTACGGGGGCATTGTTCACTACCGTTGATATCTCTCTTGCCAACGCAGAAAATTTCATAACATGCGAGTTTTCGTCAAACCCTGTGTCGTATGGATTAACATTCACAATCATAGCCTAAGCGGGACAGGAGAAATTAGTGATTGATTGAATCGGAAACGAGAGACACACGATTCTGCCATCACCAGCGAAGTAATCCATGAGAATCTCAGTCAACTTGCTGTGTCGGAAGGGTACCATAGCTAATGCTCTTTTTACATCCCTGGTATCACTCTGACCTGGGTTGGCGAGACTTTGAGCCAAGCGCTTTTGGTTGGACCTCATAACCTGCATGCACGGTCAAACTAGGGTCTGTTCGAGGCAACACCTAGCTACCTCCATGCACTGCCCCAGGACCATGAGGGACTTGTTGATGTTGCCCGCCTCCTTGAGTCGGTCACCGGTTGTTTGAGTATGTTTCGTCCGTTCCGACCCAGCCAGATCAACAAGGGTGAGTCGTGATATTTGTACTGAACTCGGGTCCTATCACAAATTGAGCGAGTACTAGCCGGGCGACAGGAGACAGAGGCCTACATCTCGATCACCACGGTGGTTTCTGAGAATCTTTATAGTGATCATGCTGTGACTTCGACTGCTTTGACTATTAGCAAGCGTTCCGAACACACGTCTATGCAGTTGCCCAAGTTTGACGAGAGCTTTCCCTTGTGTAGCGCTAGCAACGCGGAAATGTTTGAGTCCAGAAATATACCTCCCTGTATTCCCAGTGCTACTGTCATCCACTGCGTCATGTGCGGGAGAAGGTTTCACTGCAAGCGCCTTTCGGGTCAGGATAACCGCATTTGCATCTTGCCCAGGGAGGTTTGGTGTGCTACGTGGAGCCCCCACCACTTCTTTGTCCAGATTATCGTTGACCGAAGCAAGGAGGTCGTAGGCTTTCTCGTTGTATACTTCCACGTAAGAAATCCAGACAGAATATTCGTAGTTGCGATCGAGTTTGATTATCGTCGGATCGGCATGGAGGTCAGAATCATCTGGAGATGCCATATGCTCAGCCAAAACTTCAGCTAGGGCCGGTTCATTTGAAACATCGATGTCGATGGAAGGAGGGGTAAGATCTGACGGATCAGCCTCCTCTACCCCGTAGAGTCGGACAGGTCGATACTGTGGCATTTTGGTTGGCGAGTTAATTCCAGGTCATTTGTACGTACTCACGCGTCCGTCACTTTGTAGACCTTCGATACTGTTGAATATTACGTCTAGTGTCCTCGGCAGAATTCCACCGGAGGCAGGCTCATTGCCACCCTGAATAGTGTAGGTCTTTCCAGAGTTTGTGACCCCATAGGCGAAGAGCAGACTATTCTGCCCGTTCAACAGGTCCTGAACAAGGGGAAGTGTCGTTTTCGCGAAGAAGTCGACTTGCTGAGTGGACGGAAGAAAGACATGGGAAAATTTGTAGATCGAGGAAGGAGGTGTCGTTGATGCTCGATAATACATCCCAGATGCTCCGCGGCCGTCGCTGGATGGATCGGACATCCTTACCGCAGTGTCCGACAATGGATCCAGGTAAGGCATGGCGGCAGGCCCATCGTCACCGAGACGAGGTCTTATGCGAAGATACGCCTTTTCCAAGGTGAATCTGATGATGTCACACGTAGGATTTTCTGCACGCACTGTGATTGGTTCTTGTTCTGATATCGCTGATTTTGTGACCGGAAGTTTTCCAGCCCTCTTGGGTGCAGTATGCTTTACATCAGGAGAGTTGGGTCTGTTTGTCAGAGGCTTCCTAGAGGCTGCTGTCTTTGTCGCCGAGACGCCTGGGGCTGCGGTTGATCGGGTCGAAGCCTTCGTCTTGATCGCTTTGATCGCAGGAGGAGGACTTGACGACGGGCCAGGGGGGGTCTTGGTTCGCGTTGAAGCGCGGGTAGCGGGTGCAGACGGCTTTGCACGGCCAGTCATGGTCCAGGACAAGTCGCGACGCGTCGTGCCACGTGATCTATTGATCTTATCTCACTCGACTCGGCTCCAGCTTGACCATGCTCCCAACCCCAGATCTGTCCCATCTTTCCTACGACGACAAGCTCCATGTATACGACCCAGCGGGCGAGCTTCACTTACAGCTCGCTGCTGGTCAACGACTCATATTTCCACAGAGGACACGTTTCTACTTCTGGATGGCCTTGAAAACGATGTAGAACAACTCAAGACCCGAAGACCATTGATATGCCTTGAAATAGGGTAAGAGCACGTCCGGATAATCCGCCTCTTTCCCTGAAGACCCAAGCTAGCTCTGGATCCGGCTGCGTGTCTGCGTTCCTTGGCTCAATTTTGGGACCAACAAACGCCCGTCAGTTATCCTCGACTACACATGACGTCCATTACCGATGACCGTACCAGTTTACCTTTGCACTGACATCAACCAACGCGCTTCAATTTGCACTTTTGCCACTGGAAAACAGAACAAGGTGCTTTCTTTCCATCACCAGTTTTCAGGAAGATTCACTCAAGTTCAAGTCGGTATAGGTCCCTCTCGACCCAATTACATGCGATCTCTCCAAACCGCTGTTGACGCGGCTGCGACATTGTGTCGACATCATATTGTTTAACCCACCATACGTTCCCACAGTCCATGAAGAATCTGTGCATGCACAAGGTAGCGCTGGCATCGCCGGCTCTTGGGCGGGGGGACTAGACGGTATGGAAGTAACAAATCGTTTTCTGGACGACGTTGGGGTATGTCATACTTTCGGCTCATAGGCTGCAAATTACCTACAACAGAGGACAGGATTTATTGTCAGACTGCGGCAAGTTCTATCTTGTGGCACTACCGCAGAACAATATCCCAGAAGTTCGCCAAAGGATGCGGGAAAAGTTCGATATGAACAGTCAAGTGCGTGCAACTTTCTGAGACGTGGCCTCACTGATATGTTCCAGATTGCACTACAAAGACGGGCCGGAAGAGAGCATTTATCCATCATCTGCTTTTCTCGGAACTGAAATATATTATGAGAGAGAAATATGATACAAGTAAGACAGCATCGCATCAACGTTCAAACGTTCACTGTGAAACGACAAAGCAGACAAAGCAAGAAATCACAGTTGCAAGACGAATGCCAAAACATGAAACTCAAGGCAGTCGGGTTCAGCCGTCATCAGGTCTGCGGGCCCTGATACTAAACCTGGACGGCGACGCTAGATGACGTTCAGCGATAGCAGGATCGTGGTGGTTAGGATTGGTGTCTCCGTCGAACTCGAGCCGTAGACGAAGTTGACCAGCTTCGCGTAAGACGAGCGAGACGTCAGCTGTAATGTTTCGACCGGGCAGGATATGGTCCCAAATCTGAAAGTGGCAATATCAGAACGCGAGAACTTCGCTAGAGTTTCAAAGATGGCACGAACATCAACCTCTCCTTCCGCGATCAGCTTGTCCTTGCCAAGTGTTTTGTGGTCGTGGATCCATACGTGCATTCTCGGCGTACGCGCACTAGCAGCGAAGATAAAGGACTCGTTCCTGTCATCATTTAGTACCCGAGATATCGACTAATACTAATTGTTACCCACCACTCCGGTGCTGAAGTCTTGGTACCGTGCTTGGTCTTGAATTCTCTATCGCCAACACGCAACGTGGCATACGGTTTCACATCGCCTCCGGGGAGATCCTTAGCACCGAACACCACCACACGCAACGATCCGGGCTCCGAGGGAGGACCCCCTATGCCACGAGGTCCTGATTCTGTTGATGGGAAGGCAGCAGACCCGCGCGCTGAAGTCGATGTCTCGTCCGCGGAACACAAAGCACGTTCGGGCAGGGGCTCTGCGGGTGGGATGTGATCTTCGGATGACTTGTCATGATGGAAGAAGTCCTTTTTGAAAATACCCCCTACACCGTGAATGACACCTTTGCCTGCCCCCATCGGCAACGCGCCGAGTTGGGTCACCGCGCGACCAGCCACTGAGAATGTGGATGTGGTCTTGCGCGACTTGGCAATGATCTCCGGCGCGAATGTCAACCGAATGTGTACCTGTCCCTTTTCGCCGTGTTTCTCCGTTGACAGGTTAACGACACGCTCCACACATTCGAAAGGTTCCAGATCATCCAGAGTGATCCTACCAGCTCCCAGGCTCTTTGCTTGTTCGAGTTGGTTCCAGTCAAATACCTCCACCGAGAAGTCCGCAGCAACCCGAGAAGGCTGGGAGAATTTGTATAATGCAGAACGCAGAAGATTTACAAACTTACCACATTGACAACAAAGTTTTCTGACCAATCGGGGTGCAGAGTCTTCTTCTTCGTTTGTGACTTGAATACCTTATACTCGTTGAGGGTGAATACTGCGTACGGGTCGGATTTACCTTGCACAAGGTGTCATCAATAAGCGATAACATGCCTGTGACGTCATACCTCCTCTATCAGCGGCCATGAGATCTCTGCCTTCGATCAAGTCAACACGCAGGACGCCTTGATCTGTGTACATCATAAGAAATGTGTCAGCGGCAGGATGAAACCACGTACTGTTGATGCTCTCCCTTGGTTCCAACTTCACGGGGACGGGTACATAGCGTGCTTCAATTTCGACGGTGGAAGTTTTCTCCTCGTCTTGCGCATCAGTTAAGATAAATGATTCGCGGCGGCCCTGTGGATGAACGGGGTTAAAAAGACGATTATGTTTGCAACATCCAACTTACCAGCGTTGCTTCCAGGAACGGCTTCGCGCCACCTTTCCATTCGGCGATGATGTCGTCTTTGTCACCTTCCGCGCTTTCATTCAGTCGCAACCAAACACGACCAAAGTCGAGCTCCTTGATGAAACCTTCCCCCACATGTTGCCACTGTGCATGCGTGCTGCGAGCCTTGAGCGTGCTGAAAGCCGGCCAATACCCATCATCTAAGAGAACCTCCAATCGCGCTTTCTGCTGAAGTTTGCCTGACAGAACATTGAAGATAATGATACCGGACTCTAAACAAACAGTAAGCCTCGCGAAGGTCATAGATACAATCGACGTACGGTGCTTCAAAAGTTGCTCCTTGTCGAGCTCCAACCCGGAAGGTTGCTCGTCGTCCTTCTTTTCTTGACCATCTTC
This sequence comes from Boletus rufocinnamomeus, assembly GCA_038092675.1. Taxonomy (NCBI): domain Eukaryota; kingdom Fungi; phylum Basidiomycota; class Agaricomycetes; order Boletales; family Boletaceae; genus Boletus; species Boletus rufocinnamomeus. Next base: position 130,146 of record JBBPQV010000002.1, read on the forward strand.
ATCGCCTGGAGGCTTGGGCCCTGTCTGGGATACATCGGCAACGCTGGTGTTGTGTGACTGTTGCACCGAGCCCGGCTCCGTCATGGGCCGATCGACCGTGACGGTCCGTGTTAACGGCAAAGACGAAGACGAAGACGATGCATTGGTAACGTTCATAGCAACATCACCACCCGCTACGCCATTCGTTGCCTTTGCAGCTTTTTGGATCTCGTTCTCCTCTGCGTCAAAGCCGACGTGCTTGAGAGCCAAGGCGGGAATAAATTCAGCAACAAAGTGAAGGTGACCCTTGAATGTTTTTTGCCCATCAAGTTGGATGGGCTGAACGACTTCCTTCCTACCAGTGGACTCATGGCGGAACTGGGGATCCGTCGATGACTCCCGAGCGAGGTCATTGACGTGAAGCTCAACAGAACCGAGGGAGCGATCCTAAAGAACAATCATTAACACGAGTATGAGAGAACAGCCGTCCTTACCTTTGTCAGGTTCTGATAATCCATCACTTCCATAAACATGGACTACGAAACGATCAGGTTGAGCTGTAAAGAGTAAAGATTTGCCAACCTCTCTGAGGGAGTGCACTGCGCAATCTGGTCAATATGGTATTACGAGTGGTGCTGTGGAGACATACCAGGTATGTAGATGATTTGATCCCACACAGGGTTCAGATCTGTAATATGATGAGATAAGCACTCAGCATGTCGGAGAGAACCTGGCACATACTGTTATTGATGACCTCTGTTCGACCCTGAACGACATTGTTGACTAGAACTTGAACATAGGGATCACTCTGGAACACAATGTTAGACTTCCTACCCTACGCGATATTTCGGTGGACCGACCTTGCCACCAAGGGCAGCCTCCACATTTCTTGACAAAAACAGTCAGGCTATTTTCTTCGCGATGATACAAACGACCCACTTGACATCTGTTGCCTTCTGGAGCCAAAGCCTCACAACACCGATGGGTGGCACGTATTGAGAAACCCCACTAAGAGCACCCGCCAGCTGCAGCGGCTTCCATTGGGCACTAATCCTAACTTTCCCAGTCTTGCTCAAGGGCCACCAGTCTCGTCTCTCCGATGTTTCCACTGTAAGCAAGTCTCCAAGACGCACAGACATGTACCCAACCACAGGATCTTTCAAAATGTCTCGATCGTCCACAACTTTGACTGTAATCACCGAAGAAAGCTTATCTGAGCACAGAAATTCGGTGCTAGATTCCCAGACAGGATTGTTCGTGTGTTTGATGATTTGCGATTTGTGAACAGGAGAAGTATCAGAGTCAAGGTAGACTTTCACGAAAGGATTCAGTTCTCCGGAGAGCGACTTCGATGCATCAAGCTCCTTAGCTTGGTGAAGAGTCAAACGAACGATGCCAACGTCTGAAAGGGGGTTGAGTCGGATAATTTAAACCAATAATTTTGTACAAACTCGTTTCTGGCAATCGCTCCTGGCCGTCGACAATCTGGGGTTTGAGTACAGGATAATAAGAGACGTCGAATCGAATCTGTCCACGATCCTTTCCATCTTTTAGGATCGGCATTTCAACACCCTCGAAAGTAGCGTCTTCAATGAGCTTGTTCATTTCAAATATTGCGGCGCCAAGAGATGTGTCTTTCCTGCGCTCGTTGTAATCGAACACGGTGAGCACCAGCTGCTCCTGTAAAGAATTGACAAGAATAAATTTGGTCTCTACCCAAGTCGGGTTGTGCCTGCGCATCAATCAGCAGGCTAATCGAAGAGACCAGGAAAGAGCACCAACGTCGACTCCCTATATTTGGTCCTTGCAAGCTCCTGACGATTGTTGATGCTGATACTGACAAAGGGATCCGGCGACCCTCCGCCAATCGTATTGTACTTGAGTCCTCGGGCGGCATGTACGGTTACTTGGATTACTCCAACTGCCGCATCCAGGGGAGCACCAGACAATAGTTGTTCCAAATTGAGCGTAAAAACGTTCGGATCGTACATCATGGGACCAATGGTGGCATGGACCATGTCACGGATGAAGTCAGAGAGTCCAGGAATCTGTCATGGGGATCAGTAACTGAGGAAAGATGTGCAAGATGTACCAACATGAGCGATATCAAACCCAAATGTTTCACCACCAACTGGCTTCAAGACGTAGTCGAAAACCGGCCGCTCCAAGAAGCTGAGATCCACAATTTGTATATGAGGGAAATTAGACACTAGCTTCAATTTGACCCTCATGAGACCGCTAAAAGTGATATCTTCAATCAAGATGGGCATTGCAGCAGTTGCTAGACCTTTTCCAATCCTCACGGCCAACACTATTTTAGGATTAACCTTGCTTGCCGCCTGGCGAGGAGTCAGATCAGACACATCGGTAGGAGTAAACGAGATTTCCCAGTCCATCATAACGACGTCGTCCTCCGTGTTTGGGAAGGTCCTAACTCTCTGGATCCTTGGGGCTTTTGTGCCAAGGGTGAAGGTGGTGAGGCGCAAGGAATCCAGAAATGCAGGTGTGCTTATGCTGAGGACTTGATCGACAGAGGCCACCATCGAAGCGGAAAGTACGGGTTCGTAGATGAGCCAGAAACGGTCCAAGAAATTGTTCAGCCACTCGGCGCTCTCGTGCTCAGAGGCCAATCGGGATTTAACAAGCTCGCGCTGGATATCATCACGGGCACGGCGGCGAACGCGCATCATGGAGTTGACGTAGTACGTGTTACAGATCGCCAAGAGGATGAACAACCATCCCCATCCAAGGTTGAAGCGTGTCAGGAAGTGAGACGCAAATACAGCCTAAAAGATGGCGTTAGGCGAAGTGAGGAAGAAAGAATGTAAGACGTACAAAGAAAATCAGTGCGGCGTTATGGTACCAAGCACCGTATAATTGTTCGCCCAAGAAAAGTCCAAGGATAGACTTGTCTTTCTCTTCTCCGTCTTCAAGGGGAGGGGCATCTATATTGGCGACGGCACGCCATCCAACTTTGTACCAGTCGGGAACAACGGGGGCAGGGGCTGAGGGATAGCCACCTGGCGTAGGCGGAAGCGGAGTAGGGTGCTCAAGTTCCTCCTTGGTTGCTTTTTCGGCATCATGAACATTGATTGTCGGTATGACATGCCCTTCTCCAGCGCCCACTGGGACTCCTGAGCGAAGCGGGTATTTTGGTCAACTCCCAAGAGAAAGACTGTCTGACAACACACCTCTCGCGCTGATTGGTTCGGTGTCTGTAGAAGCGAGTGGGACAATGTTCTCGAGCCCCTCACTGGCCGCTGCAGCCTTTGCTTGGGGTGACGCTTCTGGGCTGAACGAGTGGACAGCAGCACCTTCAGAGGCGTCACTAGCGAGTGTGTCGCGTAGTTGGTCAGGCGCGACGTCTCCCTGCGGAGGTTGGTGTTGTACAGCGTCGTGATGAGGGGTGTCGGTCGCCATGGTGGACGACAATGAGGGAACGGAAAGAAACGAACAAGGAGAGGAAGGTAAAGTTAGACTAGGATTAAAGTAGTAGTAGGAAAAAGTCGGACAGACAACGTGCTTGACAAAGACAGGGTTGGAATTGCTCTCCTTACTGTACGCTTACGACACCAGCAGGGGGTGACCGAAATGCATCCGTCCTCGGCGCACTTCCTTATGGAGGCAATGACCCGGCCATCCTCCGAATGCCGCCCAAGCCCTGCTCACAGCTCCGCCCATCCGCCTTCGACGTCCTCGCCGCCACCGACGACAACGAGCAAGAAAACGATGACACTTGCCGCAAGGCGCATCCCCAGACCCCTGTACAACTGTCCGACACCAGTCCGCCTCAGCCAACCCTGTCCGACCCCCTCCGCTTCTTCTCCGTGACGCTTCTCCTTCTCAGCCGTTCGTTTCCTCCGCGGACGCTTAATTGGCAAATCCGATCTCTCTTCTGTCAAGATGTGCCACAGCGTGTCGACAATACCGTTGTATGGCACAGGTCTCGTCTCCACGCAGGTACGCAGTGGCTGCGCTGTCCCGCGCATCTGGATTTGCAGCCTTCGGCGGACCGTCTCAACTGGCAAGGTCACTAATAGGCTCGCACATCCCGCCAGAACCTCCGCGAACGCCCACGCAACGGGGTGAGTGTCCGCTGCAACATGTGGACCAAGCCACAGTCGTTGAACAATAACGGCGGGCAATGTAACGTGCATAAATGACCGGAGTCCGGTTTCAAGTATGGTCGGTATCAGGAGATGAGGGTGTAGGTAAATACCCCTCAGACCACCCTCGTTGGCTAGAATGTCGGAGAATGCGTGAATAGGGCCTGTATACGTCTTGTACCGCGGCATCGACGACTGAGCGATCAGGCGCGTGCGGACAAGATCCAGGGGTGACAACAGAAAGCCGGTCAGGACGTGTGAAGCTACCGGCAGCAGCGGGGACGGCCGGTAGAATCCACCCTGCGACGAGAGGATGAGCGAGTGTAAGATGCTGTCAGCAAGTGGTTGTAGATTCGCGAAAGCAACGTCGTGAATACATGACGTGAGCAGACCTGAAGGAGTGGACTCAGCGACCGTTGCATGATTTGGTGCGACCATTACCTTTCCATAGTGACAGCCATCCTTCACCGTGAAAGCCAATGAGCCGTTGAATCATACCCCACGAGGTACTAGCGCTGCCAACTGGAATAATATATTCCGGACGCGTCCCGTCTTCCATAACACATGTCCTAATCATATACCCCCTGTCGTCTACAAGTTTTGGAGCTGGATGGCGAGTCGGAACAGTACCGGGTTCGACAAAATAAGACTCTTCTTCGTTTGTTGCTTCACTGAGCTACGGGACGCATCAGCTAATTAGGTTTCGGAACGGTATTTGACTCACTGTTTCGGTCTCGTCTTCTGCTTCCTCCTCAGATTCTTTGGTGAGGGCATCCTTCGGGACCCATTGAATCTGAAGAAGTAACTTCCCAACTTCCAATGGCATTGCCATGGCAGTACTGCAGTACTGGAGTAAGGCCGAGGCTACCAATGAGCGGAAGAGGAGGGAAACGTCGAGCGACGAAGGCTCGCCAACGTTCAAGGAGGGAGGCAAGTCGAATATGGATGTTGGAGCAGGACGGGTGGTCCATTGATAGGATGTGGAGGAGGCGTTGGTGGCAGATTGTTTCGGGACACTTGACAAAGGCGGTGGAATAAATGTCCATTGAGACGACGGAGGATTATACAGATCGCGGAGGGATGGATTTGAGGCCATCACGACGCGAGGGTGATGTAGATCAGGTTCCCGGATACACACGTCTCTCTTACAATATTGGCGGTCACTAAAGGAGCAGATAAGTTCCCGGGACGATGGACGTTGAGCTACAAAGTGGAGGCAAGGTGCCAATATTTCACGTGACTTTACTCTACTGATACAAGTCTCAACGCTTTGCTAGCTATCTCTCTATCATCTTGGAAGGTGAGCTGTTCGACGGCTTTTGCAGCTGTGACGAATTCCGAACGAAAATCCTCCGTCTCCGTCTGCGTCCCTTCGGACCGAGTATCAACCGCTCTGGTCAAGTACCACCAGATGATCTTCGTCCCCTTCGCTTCCCCAAGACTTCTCACCGTCACCGCAAACGGTTCCACCCCGCCCTCCACGATATGTGGCTCGTCCACCATGTTGACGTGGGGTAAAGGTGCTCGCGTCGTCATTCTGCACGGGAAGAATTCACACCTGTAGCCGGTCTCTTCATACGTTTCTCGGAGGGCAGCATTCTCCACTGATTCTCCGCAGTCCTTTCTGCCTTTGGGCAATACCCATACCCCTTCCTTTGGTGAATGCAGAACGCATATTTGCCATTCCCTCTCGTCAGGGGTCGCGCGGAAGAGGACGGAGCCAGCACAGATGACAAAGGCCTCACTGAAGTGATTGACCGAGGAATATGGTCTTGGCCGACTTTGCATTGTTGACCGAGCATTTGCCATTTAGCTGATAGGCTAGAATAAACACCGTTAGCAAAACATTGCTCATGCAATGCCATTGCTTACGACAAGTCTGGAGGGTCCGCGATGGCCCACGGACAAGATGGGCCGATGAAAAAGGAAGCTGCCCGCTGCAAGGTTCGAACTTGCGACCTCAGGATTGCGTAACTATAATAGTTACTCATATTTGCGATATGAGACCTGCGCTCTAACCAACTGAGCCAAGCGGGCTGCGTGAGTGGACGGCCCTAAGATCTGCATGGAGGCAATGTGCCGTGAGAAAGCGAACGGGGATGCGACTGGAATTGATTTCTACTCTGAGACTTTGAAACTTGCCACAGCTGTCGCTGGCGTCGAGACCACGCAAGCAAAACGCTTTCCCCTCCATGCTCAACGCTCGCAAAAGGGAGGCATCCGATCCCCTTCTCCCGACCAGGCAGCCGAAGCATCCGCGCGTTGAACAAAGTATTCGGGGCACTGGTGGGCTGACTTCACAGTCCGGCTTGACCGCTCGTTGGAGCCAGCTAGCACGCGAGGTCGTCGAACTCGCCTCAGAGACAATAAAGGCCTTGGGATCGCGTGCATCTCCGTCAACCAGTTTACCGAACCATCTCCCACGGCTACGACGTTCACCCCCACCTCCGCCTCGTTCTCGTTCTCGCCCTCGCTCAGTACATACAGCTCCCCCTTCCCAATCCCCGTTTCCACCTCGTCCTCCGATACCAAACGAATCTCATCCTCACGAGCATCAGATTCGAACGGAACAGGCCAGCCTTTCATCCTCCCTCTTGTCCGATCAATATTCCATGCAAACTTTTCTCAATCCCACTCATGGTTCTGGCAGCTCACTACAATCAACATGTACGACCGGGTTCACGTCTGTTTCTCATTCAACTGCCTTGCCTCGCCATCAGACAGGGGACGACATTCTGGCCGATTCCGTGCAGAAATGTCGAAGGGCAGAAGAGATAAATAACACATTGAACCGGAGGAAAAGTAAAGAGCACATCTATGCTCGAAAGGTGTGCTTTCCCATGTCTGCAGGATACTGCCACTCCAGGCTCACCACTTCATTCCCGCGCGACGTAGCACAAGGCGAAAGTGAGAGATGATAGAATGAAAGATAGAGAGGCCGTGATGAAGGAACTGTTCGACCTTAAGCGCGCAAGTGGTACTGCACATGCCTTTGAGTCTTGTGTTTGTCTCACTATCATTTTTATTAGGATTCAAGTCGAATTACGATGACTTCAAATGTAAAGTACTAGTTTCCTCGATGTGCTCGCGTACTGATCTGTTTGTGTCTAGCATACATAGATTACCAAGCTCGACTCCAGCATCTGGACGATCGTGACACTCTGTCGCGTACGTATCATAGATCACCTGTGGCACTACCTCGTGTTCATGTTTCATTCCAGCCTCAGCGTCTCTGACAGACCTGCGCTTGAAAGAAGATACACCCAGCTTATCACACCGCCATTCGTTCTCCGATGTATGCCGTTTGAGTATACACGATGGTTGTTATTCTTATAAAGTTTCTAGTACGCGGACATACCCTTCTTGGAAAGTGCAAAGAAGAAGTTGCTGCGGACACTGGCAAGGTTCGTCGCGGGACTACTGCGCGTCAGCGACGCCGACAGTGAAAATTTCTTATTTTTACCCTAATACTAGTCCGCTGACGAAGCCCTTCTCGACCTACGAATGGCTTCGTCAAGAAGCACGCAAGAAGGATGAGGAAATTGAACAGCGTTTCCGTCCTTCTCTTCCCAAGTCGCTACCTCCGGAAATGGACAGGCAAGTCGACGCCCTCCTGGCCAAGAAAGGTGTCATCTCGAAGATAGCACGGGAACAGGTTTACGACAAGGACCTCTCACGTCTACTTCCGTCCCAATGGCTAAATGATGAGCTCATTAACTTTTATGGTGCGATGATCCTTGAGCGCTCAGAGGCCTGTAAAGAGAACTCTGGAGCAAATGGAAGGAAGAAACCCTTGAACGTGCACTACTTCAATACCTTCTTCTGGTCCAAGTTGCAGGGTGAGGGCTACGAGCGGGCAAGGCTCGCAAAATGGACCAAGAAGGTGCAACTGCTCTTCAATCTTCCGCCCGGCTTTCTAACATTTTCTTAGTTCGACATCTTTTCAAAAGATATCATCCTTATTCCCATCAATCATAATAATTCTCATTGGACCAGTGCCGCCATTAATTTTCGTCGCAAACGGATAGAGTCGTACGACAGCATGAACCTCGACCGGCATCAAGTATTCAAGGTCGGATGCCCTGCTTTCCATTTCGAATACTACAACTAAATCCCATTGACAGAATCTTCGTCACTACCTTGACCTCGAACATCAGAACAAGAAGAAGAAGCCATTTGATTTTACGGGTTGGGTGAACCATGGCCCAGATGTTAGCATCCTTGTGCGCGCAGAGATATATGAACTCATTCGTTTCCTTCACAGGATACCCCACAACAGGAGAATGGCTACGACTGTGGCGTCTTTACGTGCCAATTCTTGGAGGCAATGTCGCGAGGAGAAGAGACATTTAATTTCTCGCAGCGAGATATGGCTTACCTCCGGAGACGAATGATTTGGGAGATTGGACACGCCAAGTTGCTTGATGTGCCATAGCAGTAATGCCGCTTTACCCACCCGTCGTTTTGGAGTCTGCTGGGATTTATCAGATTGTGGCATTCAATGCATTATTTTTTCAGCTATAATGACAGCGGTGTTGGACTACGATAAGAGCATTAATCTGAAAAGAACCAACTTAGAGGTCGAACGTTCATCATGGTGTCAGAGCTCATCGTCGAAACCACCATACAATGATAAAGAACCAAAAGACGAAGACTAGGAAGATGATGTACCACAACCATCGACAACCCTGCCGCGCTGCCATGTTGTTCATTCGGCGGAAGGTCCCTGCGAGGATACCTGACGTCTCCGCAAACGCATCGTTCTAGTAGCAAAACGAACAGCAACTTAGCCGAAAAAACAGACTGAGCGGACGGAAGTAGATCAGCGCACCATCTGACTGAGCTGAACAGTCGACTCCCGGACTTCGTTCCCAATCCCAATCGTTATCTTGTTGGTAGGTAAGACGAATGAGTACCGACCTACGAAACAGAGACGCTGTCACACGAGACTACGTACATCTTTCAGTAGCTTGACCTTGGCAGACAACCCCTCGAGATGTTCGTCGTTCTGGCCCTCTAAATCGTCAGCATAGCGGTGTCCTGCTGGTGCGTGATGTGGAAGTTCAAACGAAGACGGAGACGAGCGTCCGGAGGCAGGGGGAGTCAGGCCGCCAAGCAGAGCGGAGCGATCACGCAGCGAATTCGGTGCGCGGAAGCTTTGGAGAGATTTCAGTCGATTACAGCCGCCTTGGACAGTGTTCTCCTCACCGTTGGGACATTCTGAGAAGATGCAAGACCAGCTGTACGTCTTGGATGATGAACGGACAAAAGATACGTTGCCGGGCCACTGCATTCCACGTACATATTACCGTGGACCGCAGTTTTCATACACGATCGATCGAACACCTTCAGCTGGGGTAATACGCAGATATTTAGTCCAGCCGCATATCAAGCGTGCATGTATATAATACGTATAGGTATAAGTCAAGAAAAATAGAGCCGCGGAGGCCGCAGAGACTGGCCCCACATCTAAATATGCGGGAAAAAGGAGGTCGAAGTCATGTACTGAGTCAACAAAACGACAAACAGCGCGAAATAGTACAAGTCCATTTATTCGACAAAGTGCGCCTTTAGTCAATGCTCATCCGGTTGGGATTCATGCTCATAGGCCCGCCATGGACTTGTTTAGATCCATTGCCGCGGGCGTGTGCCTTGTTTCTTGCAACTAACAGACAGGTGATTAGCTGTTTGGAAACATGAAGTTTATAGCCCCCTCTTACTTGAGTCTTTGAGTCCCCTGCCGAAATTCCGCATCACAATCGCCGTAAAAATAATGGTTATAAGCAAAAGAAAGATCGCAATCGCAGCTGTTTGGATGTATCCAGTGTGAACCATCCGGACGACAGGAAATAAGTTTAAGCTCACAGAAAGTGGTAAGCGAATGCCATACTTGAGCGTAATCCGTGTCGCGATACTTCAGCAGTTTGTATGTCTATCGACAGGTCAACACGGAGGGAGGAAAGAAAAAAGAGAGCCAACTTGCTTTGTAGATGAAGTACACCAATGCTCCTATGCACCCTGACATGAATGTTCCCATCATCCACTTGTTCTCGTGGCGTGCTGCTAAGTGACCCTCGATAATAAGAATAACGGATAAAGGCAGAGCGGCCCAAGTAACATAGTATTCCCAGTCGGAGGTTGAGAGGACTAGCCAGAGGAACTGGACACAGAAACCGACCCAGAAGAAGAGATCGAACTTGATGAGACAATTGAAAATTTGATAGCTGGCATACATCTTCTTGATGCGACGGTCGGCGCCAAGGAATTTGTATACCTTCCACCCGAACTCATTGTAAATTTTCCATCCGAGGGCAATGTAAGCTATCTCCGCGACAGAAATGACCGCTGGAATGACGTCCGTAAGGACGCTAACTGGTATGTGGATAATGCCTTCTGAAGTTGTCGTCGAGTTTTGGATTTCTCCGATCTGTATGACAGCGTAGAGGAGGAAAAGAAGATTGAACAATCTAGGACAAAATATCAGAAAGGTACGGTGGTCTTCCCAAACCAACTGACATGAGACAGATGAATTGCAGAGTGTTTTGAGCGTACACTGCATCCACGGCGAGAACGAGCTGAAATATACTGTACTGGATGTCAAAACATGGGCGAGAGATAAATGGAGATACATACTGTGCGAGTGCGAACACGCTGAGGTATACAGGCATTTTGTTACTATCACTTTGCAGACGAACGAAAAGATCACCCTCAATGGCGAGATCTATCGTCGTCTCGACAAGGACGGTTATCACGAAGAGCCGGCACGCCCAAGAGTCAGGGAGAATCTTTGAGGAGATGAGAAGAAGCTTTACTGAGAAGAGAGTGGGCGCTCACGTGCTGCCACCATTTCCTGTGATCGACCAATGTTTCTGGTTTGAGCCTTGGTGGATAGCTCTGAGGGGGCCCGGGAGGGTCTTCCGCCTCATCGTGAGACTTGCCACTGGGATACGGGGATTTGCAGTCCAAGGAATACGATGGGCCTCGGGATTCAAAGTCATCGGTGGGCGTGGTTTGAACTTTGAAGGTCTGGTGGCGGGATATCCTCGAGTAAGGCTCTGCATATTGGTCGATAAGGTCGTCATATGAAGACTTGAAGTCGTCCGGGGGTGGGTGGTTGTGAGGGTGGGTTGTGAGATAGTCTGTGGAGCGGTCACCGAGGTTCGTGAGGTGGTGAGCCATTTGGGAGAAACAAAGAGCGTGGGGGAAAGGGTCGTCCTGCGAGCGTGTATAAGGAGTGGAGTGATTCAACGTCGAAATTGACTGTGCTCAAAGTCTGTCGAAGTGTTGGATGGTTATGTCGTAGGGTCCGCCAAAATATTGATTAAATTAAATAAATAATTGCCCGCCGGGACATGTTGGTTCCGCACTTTCACAGAATACACAATCCCACACACATTTTCATTCTCCACACAGCTACACGTCTAATACATATTCTGGAGGTTTGCGAGTTGGGAGGAATACAATCGAGGAAAAAATGAGCAGGGTAGGTCACGCTGAGTCGCCGCTTTGTCACCTGCCGGGCGGCGCCGCAGCTGAGTCTGAAGATTTGTCAGGCTGCCGCGAACGTGCCGAGGCTGGCAGGACCCTTCATGGTGCTGAGTCGCCTCGCCTTCGAACGGTCCAAACCACTACAATGTTTTGGAATGGGTAGTACTGGTAAACTTACATGCCGAATTCTGAGTAGAGATTGGCTTCAGTCTGCTTGAATGTGACTTATCTGTGACTGCCGAAGTTGGGTTTTCAAACTCAGTCTCGGACCTAACAGCGTACCGAATTCCCGCTTTGTGGGAGACTTCGCCTAACTATCGCATCCTGTACAGTACTTACACTGCCATACTACGGTATCCATATCATGATGCATCCGTATCCGTCGAAGATCCCGTCTCTTCTCCTTCGACATCTGGCCATCGTGTCAGCCTCACTCGCGAACAGACATTCGTCCCACATACCAATCAGATAGTCTGGCTCGATCCGCACCGGCGGTGGTGGTGGCCGAGGGGGACTCGGACGTTTCGTCTGTGCTGCTGCACCCCTGCCCATCCCCGTCTTGCTGCCTTTGGGGCGTCCGCGTTTTGGCGGTCCAGTCCCAGCAGGACTCTTGGCTGGGATTGTAGAAGAGGCAGAACCACCAACGGGCGTACCAACCGAGGATTGGGATCCAGGCGTGGAAGATCGTTCTCTGTCCAAAAACGAGGCAATCGACGACGATCGCAGCTTGGAGGGGACCTTTGACTGTGAAGAGGGGACCTGCAGAGGCTACAACATGGAGAGACGGCTAAACGACACAGGATTGGAGAGAAGCGAACCTGATTCGCAGGGCCGTCAACCCCTGCCTTTAGTCGAGAAACAGGGGACCCTAAGCTATGTCAAAATCTGGCCGCGAACACACCAATGCGGCGACGTACCAGACGTCTTCTGTTTCTTCGCATTCTTGACCGGGGATGTTTGTGGTGAACCGGGCTACTTTCGCATGTGAATAGTAGACTCATGGGAAGAGCATACAGAGTGACGTACCCTTTTACGCTTGATGTTGAAATCCGCTTCATCTATGGCACAATGAGACAATACATCTGACTCTTGAAGAGTGACAGATACCAGCAAGTTTACCCTTGGATTTTGCTTTTACTTTCCCGTTGGAGTTGTCGTCCGAGATGTTACCATTCTCTGAGCCAAGATACGGCGATGCCGACCGCCCAGAGTCAATCGGGATCCTGAAAAACGGTTGGTCCGCCAACGCAATATGATTTCACTGACGTCATACTTCGTTTTGAGATTTGTAGCACGTGCTGCCCCGCGTCGTACACCAGTTCCTATGCCCATACATGAACTGAGATGAGGTGCATATCTATTGGAAGCGATCTTGGGACGACAATGGTATTGTGACAAGGGGGCGACGTAGTGGAGATTCAACGGACCTGACGTTTACACACCGTACACTCGAAAAGTATGTTGCCGTCCTTGACAGTTGTCGGTGTACTCGTTCCGGTATTTGGGAGAGTCTTTGCCGCTGACGACGATGCCTCGATACTCCTTGCGTCCTGTAATTGCGGTAACGCATGTCCACTGCTTCCGTGAACTATACGAATTAGGTCCAAGATATGGTGGTTAACCAAACTGGACGAGCAGTGCCGCGTAGCAGACCCCACCTGCACAACAGCTGGGAGAGTATGAAGAATTGACTGACGTGTGATAGTGAAGTAAGCTCACCGTGTACGACACATTTGACAGGGCGCGCGACTCCGCGCGATTTCGTGGTGACTTTGGAGGGCAGCATCCATCACAAGGTCGTCGAGCATGGCTGAGAAGAGTCTCGCACTCTGGATGCGTTCAGCGCCAATACACTGCGGGGGTTGGGCAACATACGAGACCCGCAATAATATCTTCTCTTTCTGACTTGGACATAGCTTGTGCACGTCCTTGGTGTGGCCTTGGAGTAGATCAGACTACACGCTGTTCTCGACTGGTGCGCCTGTTTAACGCGTGAAGCACGTGACCTACAAGGCATATTAATATTCGTGGGAACTCAATTTACTTCCAGTAGATAGTAGTAACGGTAATACATTGGTTCGAACGTAGTTATGCCCTTCCATAGACATTCACCGTCGTGCCATTCGCCAATGTTTGGACAGTAGACGGTGCGAACCCTTCCTTCATCTTCTCGTCCCTCAGCTCACTGATAAGTTGTAGAAAGGCATCAATGGCTTCGCTCGACGTCTGAATGTGCACCACAAGCCGTGAGCCGCTTAGCGCAATAGGATCCGGGAGAGCAGCAGCTCGTTTTACTACCTCCCCATATTCAACACCAATGGTGGAAGGATCGAAGAATACCTGCACAAAATCCGTAAGCGAGGATTATGGTCAAGAGAAGGTTTATTTACCATGCACGTTTCCGCTGGGCATAATATGCCGACGCCTAGCTCCCCCAGCTCCTGTTGAAGGCGTCTAGCTAGTGCGTGCACACGGGGTAATTGCAGGAAGTTATGGCTGAGTGCGTATGCTGCGGAAGCCGCAAGAATTCCAGTTTGTCGCATCCCCCCTCCGAAAGCTTTGCGGAACCAGCGAGCTTTGTTGATGAACACCTTTGACCCGACGAGGCAGGTTCCGACAGGAGCACCAAGACCTTTGCTAAGGCAAAGACTAGCGGAGTCGAAGGGAGCACAGAGCTCTGACAATGACATTTTTGTCTCAACAGCTACATGCCAGAGACGAGCACCATCGAGGTGCATCAGAATATCGTTCTCCCGGGCGAACTTTGAAATTTTGATGATTTCGTTTTGGGGAAAGATCGTACCGTTTAAGGTATTCTCGAGACAGATGAGACGGGTTGGTGCGCTAGTCAATAATCAATCAACGGACACCTGAATGAAGGAGGTACCTACACGTGGATATCGGATTCTAACACGGCTTTGGCCTTTACGTCCTCTAAAGTTAAGTGGTGACCTTTCCGGTGGTCAGTACAAAACCAGGCTCAAATTGGATGGAAATAGACCGTTCGAGGGTGTGACTGGGATCGGATAAGCTCCTGAGTGCATGGCAGCACCTCCTGCTTCATATCTACGATATATCTCGCGTGATCAGCACGACTTGAGGATAAGAGTACCATGACATACTGATTGATATGACTTCGGACATCAGTGAGAATTGAAAATGGTGGCTGGTGTAAGTGCGTTCGTATTGCTAGTTGATTACTGAGTGTCCCGCTGGACACAAAGAGTGCGGCTTCCTTTCCGGTTAGCTGTGCCATGTGGTTCTCGAAGGCGGAGGTACAAGGTTCATGGTAGACGGCGTCTCCAATCGATGCTCGTACAGCGTACTCGTACATCGCCTTGGTCGGTACTGGATACGCGGTTGCCTGAGCGTAGATTCCCATGCATGATTTCCCGACTTTTCCCTACCTGTGATTGTATCGGCTTGTCACGATGGGAGAGGGCACGAGAAGGACATGAGATAAACTCACTAACAAAGTTCCTGGACACTTCTCTGAGCTGTGTATTGTTGTCTGCCTCCTGAGTGGGAGTTAGAATATCCACCTTGACCTGTTCAATGATCGCTTGGAGCTTTGGATCCATCGTGACTGAGAGGAAAGAGTGGATTGTCGGGCTGTGAGAAACCGGATACCTGAATGTCGACAATTCTGTCTGGCTTAGCGAACCCTCGCACCAATGTAGTGGTCCGAGATCGTTTCCCGTTCGAACTTGACTTTCCCATCGGTTAAGCACTTTATTTAAGCTTAGGTGGTTGGGATTTTCCTTGCACGGCCAGACTCATACTGGCGAGAGATTCATCTTATCTTATCGAGCTTACATAAGGGTGGGTCATATGTGGCCTCGTGGAATCAGCGAGCCTCTTGGCCAGCTTCCTTTTCTTCTTCTTCTTCTTCCATGGGTAACGTGCGTAGAATCTAAAAGACATCCTGTTACTGGATACTCATATGCGACCGATCAATGCTAGGGCGCTAAAGCTGCTCAAAAGCGTGAACGGAATGCTGCCAAGCAAGCAGACAAGGGTCCGACCAGTCGGACCAAGGTCAACGAAGCTGCCAAAAACATCATCTGCTCAACCTGCCGACAGAGCTTTGTGCGCCCCATCACACAAACCTGCCACTCGATGTCACTGATAGTTTTCTCTTTGCAGTTGTTAACGACACGGGCTCCGGCGTGAGTTTTACGATGATAAGTGAGTTATGATTGATATAATTTACATGGGTGCATTGCAGATTAGAGGAGCATGCTCAGAACAAGCACTCTAAGACGCTCGCTGAGTGCTTCCCCAGCTTCACCAAGTAGTGCTGATGGGTAGTATACCCCGTGTTTGTATGCATAGTCTAGTGTGAATTGGGACAGCGCCCACCGTAGACTGGGCGAGCGTTCGTCTATCGAAGCCGGATTGAGTGTGAGATCATGGCAGATTTGTCGAACGTACCACGACCGTGCACTGCGAGGATGGCTCTCATAGACCAAAGGAGGTGGCACCGGTTGCCTGAGCACTGGCTCCTGCGCTCTGCATTTTCTCGCCAACTTTTTTGTTGACCTCGAAAAACTTTGCAACACATCGGTCTATGCAGACACTCTCCCCCTTGTTGAGGTCGCCTTCAGCATAGCGTGGACTGATGCACTTGCTGTGACATGACCTATACGGTGCTGAGTAGGAACGCATACGTGTCGGTTGGCTGAACGTACGCGACAATACGGTTAAAGACGTCTGAGACCATGTCGATCCTGGAGAGCGTCAATAAACGCCAGCGACGGGGGCAGGGAGCTTACTCGTTAATGGCCATCTCGATGCGCTCATGGTTGACGCCTCCCGAGGGCGCAGTAGGGGTACGACCGAACATCGACATTTGAGCAGAACTCGAAGTGACGCTTACACCGAGCAGCTGCGCGAAAATACATATGATCACGTGACCATGGACGACATATCCCGAAAAGGCAAGCATCGAAAAAAGTCGCGGGATGGGTTGCTCACTGGGAGACATATGAAAGCCATGGCAGACAGTTCGCCTCCTCTTGCGCTCCACCGATGCAGGTTCGTCGACGCCTCTCCTTCCCCGATAACTGCCCTCGCATTTCCCCCGCTGCCCCTGCCCTCCCTCACAACCAAGGCAACAGGCAAGCAGCGTGAGCGCGATCGCGATCGCGGTCCAGCATTCGGCACTCTTGTCGTTGGTCACGCGAATGGAAACATAGACTTGCTTGAGTGGACCGGAGAACTCGGCGAGTCACAAGCCTCGCAGGCTTGGCACCGTCGCAAGGTCGGTTTGCTTACTCCGTTGCACTCCATACTCACAGCCATCGACCACAGACTCTCCCTGGACCTCACCCATCAAAAGTCGACTCCCTGGCACTAACCATAAGATATCCAGATATATTCCCCTCGGACATGGTTCCGTCCCCCTCAGATCTTCGCCTATTTAGCTCGGGTGGGGGAAGCGAACTCTTGGAGTGGGACATGGCAAGAAATACCGTGAAGGTGCGTCGCTCTCGTTTCGGATAGCTGTCTGGCTCGACTCAGTGACTGCAGAGGACAATCAGCTCCCAGGGGGGTTCCATATGGAGCATGGCAGCCAACTCCGCATCAACATTGCTAGCATTGGGTTGTGAAGATGGATGCGTTCGACTGCTTTCGCTCTCGGCCGACACACTTCAGCACTTCCGCCGTTTCGATCACGTCAAATGCCGTATCCTCAGCATTGCATGGGGCCCTCCAGTACCCCCACGGCCAAAGCCAAAAGTGAACGGCTCTGCAAACCAACGCGATGATCGGGAGGAAAATGGAGATGATAGTGAAGACGAAGAACATGAGTGGACTGATTCATGGCTCGTAACTGGCGGCTCGGATAGCAGCTTGCGGAAATGGGACATCAGCACGGGGCGGCCAACGGACCGCATGGGGACCGACAAAATAAAAGGAGATAGGACACTTGTCTGGACGGTTGGAGTACTTGCGTGAGGGCCCCTCCGTCTGCCCTGCAATTCGTATGAACTAAAACAATGGTAGCGATGGAACGATCATATCTGGCGATTCGCTGGGCACCGTCAAGTTTTGGGATCCAATGACATGCACTCAAACTCATAGTTTCACTGCGCACGGCGCAGATGTACTCTGTCTCACGATTGGACCAGACGGGACAACTGTCTTCACATCGGGTGTTGACCAGAAAATAGTCCAATTTACCTATGTTTCGTCTACACCAGGTTCCTCGTCATCAACATTGAGCGCCTCGGCAAGTCGATGGGTCCAGTCAGCCTCGCGACGAATGCACTCGCACGACATACGTTCGCTGACAATGTGGCCACCTTATTGCCCGCTTCCACCCGTCTACAGACGAAAACCTGCCCCAGGCGTTCCATTTATGGCGCCTGTTCTCGTATCCGGCGGCCTTGACATGTCCGTAGTCCTGACGCCTTGTCTGCCTGCGAGTACGACAACATCCACCGTGGCAGCACGAGTCGTTAACCCACTAGCAACGAGCGTCGCAACCACGTTCGAAGACTCATACTATCGACGGATCCCATATTTCTCTGCTGTTTCCATAGCTAGGGGCGCAAGGCTTGTGTCGTACATGCACGAGACTGGGTTGAATATTTGGCGTGTGCTCGACATCCCGAGTACAGCAATGGTGATCGACGGCAAGGATACTTCCACAGACCCCGAATTGAGGGTGAGCTGGGAGAGTATGCTCGAGATGGAACTCCACGTACAAACGAACCTCATAGCAAGCGCTCTTTCGGACGACGGACGGTGGCTTGTTGTTTCGGATTTATACGAAACGAAGCTTTTCGAACTGTGTAAGACGGTGAGTCTACATTCTTGCAATGCGAGTAAAGCGCTCAAGTCCCAATGCCTCCATCAGCCCACAGGAGAGATGAAGCCAAGGCGGGTTCGCTCACTAACCGCAGTACTCGAGGCGCACATCTCCACCTCGAGCTTAAAAGGACCCCGTTCGACCGCCGGGAGTTACTTTGTCTTCACACCCGATTCAAGCAAAATGGTCTTGGCCTCAGCATTGACATCTTTCATTCTCATAATCGACCTGAGCACCGAAGAGCCCACTGTCTTGAGACGATTCGACCAGCACGGAAAGCTGACCTCTCTTAGCGGTGGCCGGTTGATTCGGGGATCGAGTAGAAGTCAAGTGCAAGATGCAGACGACGATGACGGCGAGTTACTTCAGTCGGACAGTCCACCATCTGTAGTACGCATGGCTGTAAGCCCCGATGGGCAATGGCTTGCGACTTCGGATGAACGTTGTCGGACGTTCGTATTCAACCTTGACTCGATCCAGGCATGTGTGGAGTTTTACGCTGCTAAATAGTGCCCGCTGATCTGTGTCTGTAGTACCAAGGGGCTTTACCCTCGTTACCCCACCCACCAAACGTGCTGACCTTCACTCCGGAGAAGCCGCAGATCCTTATGATCGTCCTTCCAAACAACACTATACACGTGTTTGATGTCGAACGTACTGAAGTCCCTGTATGGGCCCACGACCTCAACTCACGCATCCCAAAACAACTGTTTAACACACCAGATCCCGTGCTGGGCGTCATTTTTGAGCCAAGCCCGACTCTGGCCCCGTCGGCTCTGATGAACGGTGACCTCGAGATGACCGACCTCTCGCAAAAAAATCATAGACCACGTTCTACCCCATTTTCTCAAAAAGAAGCCATCTTCTGGGGCTCTTCCTGGTTATGTAAACTCAAGCTTGACTGGCTAGGAAAATATACGGAGCCGCGAAAACGTCGCAAATCCGAGGGGAGGCATCCCACACAAGATCATCAGGGCGTACCAACCCTCGCTCCACGTCCAGACCTTCAAAATAGCGCATACGATGCGCGAAATTTGCGGATGGTTATACACTATCGCCCGATTCTCGCGTTAGATTTTGTGGGCCCAGGAGAGATGGTCCTCGTGGAGAGGCCCCTGGTGGATGTGCTGTCGAAGCTTCCACCTGCCTTCTTCAAACCCAAATATGGGCAGACATGATGGGAAGTAAGGTTCATGTATGTGCCTTGGCAATAGGAATACGTGTATTACTGTCCTGCTTGGAAAACCCTACGAGCGCTAAAGTAAACGACAACAACCCTGCAAGTGCATGGAATGGAATGGCACCAGAAATCTAAGCTACAATTGCGAAAAACTCGAGGTATCTAAAATGGTAAATTGAAGAATCAAACCGAACGATTCGATTCTGGATATACAGTACTTGCAGCGTTCATCGCATTGCGGCTTCTCTATCTTGCTTTTCATCTTCCCTGGGGGGAGAGCTTCAGATGAATTTTATGGCGATCAACTAGAAAACATACTTGGCATTGAGAATGGAGAGGTAAAGCGTCCAGAAGACACCACATGCAGACTGAAATGGTATTCTATACGCTAAAGGCATGAATCGGAAATTTATCAACTGTGGCGATGTCAGATTCAACGCGATGAGATGTGCGAAAAGCGTACCTGTGCTAATGGCCAGACTTTCCAATTGGTCAGTAAAGCAGTGGTGTACATGTCAGTATATTTGTCCCGGATTTGATTGTTGGTTCGGCCTTCCATGACACCGATGGAGCCAATAAATATTGCGAGCTGTGGAGAAAGTGACACGATGAGAAACCGACATAGGCAGAGGAACTCGAGGACATACACCTATGGGTGCCCTGGACAAGTGCGATGATCAGCTGGCGGCTAAAAGGGGGTACATCGCAGCAAACTGACATGATGAATTGATCTGCAGCAACTCTCTTTGATAAGGCCTTGAAGCTGACTCTGTGGGTGCGCCGCCTGCGAAGAGGAAACTTGCGTTCGAGAAAAACGTTCCACCTGCCCAGCAAGGGGCCTCGGAAGCAGGGGGTTCAAGGTTTACTTCGGAAGAGGAAGGCAGAGCACATACTTATGCCGACACCGAAGCAGAAAAAGCGGAGGGTGCGTGCGGCATCCCAACCTGGCCGATGCTGGCGATCCTGGACACGCTGGGACAAAGACAGGGGTGAGCAATAAAAATATCGCAGGATGGGAATGGCGCACAGCATTCTGGGAGAACTGAGCGACGATGTCGCCAAAGGCGTTGAGTGTACCGCCTGTGAGAGCGAGAGTACGGTTCGGGTGGGTGTGGAAGAAATACTGGTATGTTCTGGCGAGGGTGATGGTAGTTGCCATGCAAGAAGGGTCAAACGTTCGTCGACGATGCCGGACACTAACGAATATCGAATATCGAATATGATTCTATGATGTAATTCTCCAAGAAATCAACGCACGTGACCAGTACGCCAGCCTCATAAGCCCGCCGCGTCGAAAAACCCCCCTCGACCATCGTCCAACAACATGCCTTCCTACTCCACCCTCGTCCTCGCGTTCGCACTCGTTGCAGCTGTGCATGCCATCCCCGTCGACGAGATATCCGCACGCAACGGCATCGGCTCCGCATATTCAGGCGTGGGCGGTCAGGCAGCTGGGGGCTCCGTAACTTCTTCAGCGAACAGCTGCACAGGTTCAACTACGGGCTGCACCATCCCTAATCTCGAGGGCATATCGTTAGCCAAGGTGGATTCTGGTAAGCACACAAGGGTCATTCCGTTGCACGTCAGCTCTGACACCCCTTGCAGAGAATGCAGGCAATGGGGGCAGCGCTCTCTCTGGAGCAGCCAGCGGAGCCGCGTTGCACAGCCTCGTCGGAGGTACCAACTCCACTAGGAAGGTTCCCGTGGGCAGCGGGTTCTCGGGGGCTGGTGGCGAGGCGCCCGGAGGCTCAGTAGTCGATGACCATCCTGCACTCGTCGAACTGGGTTCAGGTGTGTATATCCCATACGCACGTCGAATCAGATTGACGTCACCCCCCAGACAATGCCGGGGATGGTGGTGCAGCATCCAGTGGAAACAGCTCGGGGTTGGTTGGTTAGGCGGGGACGCCGGACAAAAAGGGAACAAGATCCTCACATCCTAGACCTACTCTGCAGACATCACGCACATAGACTATTCACATGCCATTGCAAGGGATTGTATTTGACGGTATACCCAACAAGCACATGTATCTCCTGGCATTCACAGCAGTTTGAGATGACCAGTAACTTGATTTATAAGTTCTACTGGTGCTGCAGAGTATTCATCAGGGACAAATATGGGCTTGCAAGGGGGTAAACCTACCGGGACCAATTCCAAGTACTGTACGTGATCCTGCCGCGATTTGCGTACGCCCACTAGAGTACACCATGACATCAACAGACGAATACCACCACCAAAATACAGCATACGCGTCAAGTATCGATCGAGCGCATAGATTAAGACTCTTTGCAATCGCCTCCAGCTCTAGTAGCTCTTCCTCGGATGATCCTCTAAGGGCGATTTTTGCTTGTCTGCTCAAATGTGTTATCAGGGAAGACAAGCAGGTCGACTAAACATACCCCGTTCGCTCCCAGTGTTGTACAAGCTAAACATGTCTTGGAGTGTGTCGGAGACCGATTCGCACCGGTCAACTTACCTTTGGGTTTGTTTTCATGAGTGCCTTGTAACATGCCAAGGTGGCGTGACTGGAAAATCATAGGTCCAACACAACAACTTCTCAACCAAGACGCGTGACATACCCACACCTGAGCGACTCAGAGCTACATCGATGCATAAGAAACAGTCACGTACTGCGCCGCAGTCTTTCCTTGAGTCATCTTCAAATCTGTGCGCACAACCAATACCTGAATGTTGTACCTCGCCATAAGAGAAATTCTGGACCGAGAACTGACTGACGCTTACAAGCTTGCACTGTTCCATCATCCGTGGTTTGACGGAGGAAAGATCACCGTCGGCCAAGTCTTCGTCTTCATCGTCGCTCTCTTCTGGTTCTGGTTCTGGTTCTGCCTTGGACTTTGGTGATGGGGAGGCCGGAGGCACGTTCTTTGCGCCGAAATGCGCCCCAAGATAGAACCCCAGTCCCAGAGCGAAACAGGCTGAAATTGCGTAGGGGAGCACTTTTATGTTGCAAGCTACAAGATGAGATGCAAGAACTCTAAGCATGTGTAGCATTTCGGTACTCACTCGAGTGAACCATCATCGAGAAAGGGTAAACGGAGGTTGCCGACAACTGCTCGATAAGGGATACTGAGCACGCTGCTACTTGGCTGCTGATTTTTGACGACCTCAATGACGGAAGAAACACTTACCGCACCTTCAGCAGCTCCTCAGGAAAATGTTGCCGGCCGAGAACCATTCTCCTCGCTCGAACTCTCAGAACAGACGAACAAAGCTCTCGCAGACATGGGATTCAAGACCATGACACCCGTACAAGCCAAGGCCATTCCTCCCCTCCTGGCCGGGAAAGACGTCCTTGGTGCCGCACGAACTGGTTCAGGAAAGACGCTCGCCTTCTTGATTCCTGCCGTGGAACTGCTGCATCGGATGAAATTCAAGCCAAGGAATGGTGAGTATCCTCTGTCGACTCGCAAAGAGTGTCCCATATTCTATCTTGTTCGTAGGCACTGGTATCATTATCGTCTCCCCCACGCGAGAGCTCGCATTGCAAATATTCGGCGTTGCAAAAGACTTGATGGCCTATCACTCACAGACGTTCGGTATTGTCATTGGTGGCGCAAATCGGAGGGCAGAGGCAGAAAAGCTTGTGAAGGGCGTCAATCTGCTTGTAGCAACGCCAGGTCGACTACTCGATCATCTCGAAGTAAGTAGGGCCGCTAAACTAGGTTCACCGACGAGTACTCATAACAACAGAATACCAAAGGATTTGTTTTTCGCAACCTAAAAGCGCTCGTCATCGACGAAGCAGATCGGATATTGGAGATCGGTTTCGAGGAGGAGATGAAGAAAATCATTTCGATTCTTCCAAACGGTATTGCACATCGGTATACTCGACTTGTGGTCCAATTAACATTCTTGATAGATGGTCGGCAATCTATGCTTTTCTCCGCGACGCAAACCACAAAAGTCCAGGACCTCGCTCGCATATCACTACGCCCTGGCCCTCTACATGTCGACGTAGACAAGGAAGAGGAGACGAGTACGGTATCGACGCTGTCGCAAGGCTATGTCGTGTGCCCTTCTGATCGCCGTTTCCTCCTTCTTTTCACCTTTCTCCAAAAGAACTTGAAGAAGAAAATCATCGTTTTCTTCTCTAGCTGTAATTCCGTGAGATACCACGGAGAATTGCTGAACTACATTGATGTCCCGGTACTCGACCTCCACGTATGCTACTTTTGGCACTCATTGTGAGCTTCTAGTTGACCGATGATATAGGGCAAACAAAAACAACAAAAACGTACCAACACGTTCTTCGAGTTCATCAATGCAGAATCTGGCATCCTACTCTGCACAGATGTTGCCGCTCGTGGGCTGGATATCCCTCGTGTAGATTGGATCATTCAGTACGACCCCCCAGACGACCCAAGAGACTACATACACCGTGTAGGACGTACCGCACGAGCTGGGAAAGTCGGGAAGAGTCTATTGTTCCTACTGGAGAGCGAGTTGGGCTTCCTGCGGTACTTGAAGGATGCAAAAGTTCCCCTTAATGAGTATACCTTCCCGACGGACCGGATCGCGAATGTGCAGACTCAGGTGTGTCGTGACAGCATCACCAACAGACTTGATTTTGATACTAGATAAAATCTAGTTGGAAAAACTATTACAAAAGAACTATTTCCTGCATCAGTCTGCTAGAGACGGTTTCAGGTCTTATCTTCAGGCGTATGCGTCTTATTCGCTCAAGAAAATATTCGACATCAATGCGCTGGATCTTGCCAAGGTCGGAAAGTCGTTCGGCTTTGCCGTCCCACCTCGTGTCAACGTAAACATCGGGGGCGGAAGTGGGAAATCGAGCGCGGGGAAGAAGCGACGGCGGAACGAAGAGGAGGAGGAAGAGGTGTGGGAGGATATGCCCGTTGGGGAGGGTGCGGAGAGTGGTGAGGATGTGGATGTGGTGGAGGCAGAAGAGGGGGGTTCGCGGAGAGATAACCCGAGGAGACAAGGCAAGGAGCGCCGGATAGAGAGATTGGGGAAGAAAGCGGTTGAAAAGGAGATATATAGGAAAGGCAAGGAACGGAAGAAGGCGAAGGCGTCGGGACAGCAGTGGAGCCGGTGACGAGTAGTCAAGTGGTAGTACCAGTAGATAACTAGTGGTAGCTGCGTTACGTGTACACCTGCCCTAAAGTCACCAGCAGGAAAAGGCTCGGTTGCAACACTTTAAGCTCACTTGTCCATCAGCCTTGCAGCAAATTTTCTATCTTGTCTATCTTGCACTAATCCAATGCAGACAGCAGCAGCATTCACGGCGACGACTCAGGTATTCTCCGTCCCCTCTTTTTTCTCTATGGCCCTCACTAACGTGATCTTTGTCTACCTGCTTTCGTATGGGTTGCGGGTACAGCACTATGTATGGGCAGGTGGTCATTTCTTGCTTTTAGTGGCGGCATTGCGATACTTTATTGCGTGCATCACCTTTACGACCGTCTCTGCGTGGTGGTATAAAGGTACGCCATGCTCTCGCTCAGATTGCTGGAGTGGTGCCTGACTGGTATCTGCAGTGAGTTTCTTGGGTGCACTTGTTAGCTATGCGATTGTGTGCTAGTGAGTAGCGCCCGTTTTTGCGTGGTAGCGGCGTGGCTGACAGTGTCCGCGTGGTCGCAGTAAATCACTCAGGGTGAGCATGCCGTGGTGCCGTTTGTCACGTGTTGGTTTTCACACCTTGGCACTCTAGGCCCAGCGACCTAACCTGGCGTTGTTGCAAAAAGCAGCTACAGACGAGGTGCGTTCGCAGATTGAGAAGGGGACATGTGCTAAGATGGATGCATAGAATGTCCAATACTTGGTGCTCGCGTTTTTCTGGTGGAGCTCCAAGCCAGTTGCCCGTAAGTGCTGCACGCATGAGGCGATGAGCGCTGTTACTGAGTTGTCGTGCTGCATAGTCGCGTTGATTCCCTACTTTGTGTTTTCGCTGTTCCATGCTTTGACGTTCATACGCACGGCGTTGATGTCTCAGTATCTTCCACCGGGACCACCTGCTACCGCTGGAGGTCCTCCTCAACCCCACCCCCTTGCGAAACGCTTGCAGCTCTGGGTGAAAGGTATGTGGCATGGTGTAGCCGTGATTGATGCTGACTGTTGTCTGCTCATCAGCCAACTATGACTCTGCGATGCGTGTGGTGGCATTCGCGGAGCTGGTCATCTTCTTGCGCGTTGCGATTGGAGCTATCCTATTCCGGAACTCGTTGATTGCGCCGCTGTTCTATGCGCACTTTTTGCGCCAGCGATACTATCAGTCGGTGTTTACACGGCAAGCAGTCGCGTATGCTGATGGACGTCTTTCTGCTACGCTGGCGAACCCTGCTGTGCCCCCTGTTGTCGGGACGGTGTGGGGCAAGGTGCGGGAGGTTACGGTCAAGTGGGCGGGGAGTGGTGTGATTGAGCCGAGGAGAGATTAGAGAGGGACGACAGTGGACGGTGCAGAAAGATGTTGCTTTCCTGGCTCGTTGTGAAGCTTTCTTGTCTGTCGTGAATTTTTATTTCTTTAATCTTGTTTTCGACAAACAAGACTACACAAAGGAGACCACTATCGCTGGCCACGCTCAAAAACACCTATTTTCCCCAATAATTAATGTTCCGCCAAAGTACGAAGTATTTCTTGACAGAAGTCATTACTTATGTGCTCTTTTCGTCGATGTGCCGGAGCGGACTCTGAATTCCCGACGTGTTCCAACACATTCTTCAGTCTTTCCCGGTGATTTTCGTGTGTGAGACGCGACAAATATTATATTATAATAACACGAAGTCAGGCTCGCTTCTCCATAATGTCCCGCATACCCGTCCCGACCCATTCGCCCGCTTCCAACAGGTCTCTCGACCGCCCCGCCTCTCCCCACAAACACCCGTCCTCCATGGCCCCCTCAACTCTTTCCTCCGCCCCCTCCCTCTCCGAGACGAGAAAGAAGCAGTCAAAGCGCGACGAGGTCTGTCTCTCTTCCGTCTCTTTTCCCCTCTAATCTCCCCCCAGGCAATCCGGAAGAAAATCGAATCCGAACTTGCCCGAAAACGCACCGTCTCGACCACCTTCCAGTCCGGTCGCAGTAAACGTCCTGCCAAGCCGGCGGTGGCCAAGGGAACAGTTGCTGCTCTCAAGCCCAGTCCCGCCCTCACCGTCCCAGAGAACATCACCGTCGCGGAAGCCAGTCAACTATGTGCTGCCAAGCGCACCGACTGTGTCCTCGTCGTCGACGACGACGAAGGTCTCAGCGGCATATTCACCGCCAAGGACTTGGCATACAGAGTATGTCCGTCTTCCTTGCGTGCACTTCAGACGCGCCGATCACCTCCAATAGGTCACTGCAGAGGGTCTTGATCCTCACTTGACACATGTCAGTCATATCATGACTCGCAGTCCCATGGTCACGCGCGACACCACCAGTGCAACAGAGGCTCTCCAGCTCATGGTTCAAAGACACTTCCGTCACTTGGTCAGTCATCAGACCTGTTCATCTCATTCATCTCATTTTCGTCTTCTGGTAGCCTGTTTGCAATGAGGAGGGAAATGTCGTCGGTTTGCTCGATATCACCAAGGTATTCCACGAGGCCCTCAACAAGGTCGAACGCAGCTCCTCCGCATCCGAGAAGCTCTACAATGCTCTTGCCGGCGTACAGTCGGAGCTCGGCCCCGGCATGGCTTCGAATCCTCAAACAGCCGCTATGCTTGCATACGTCGACGCCCTCCGTGAAAAGACTGCGTTACCCGACCTGACCACAATCATGGACTCGCGCACGCAGCCAGCTACAGTCACCCCGAAAACAACCGTTCGCGAAGTTGCAAAGCTGATGAAAGAGCGCAGAGTGACAGCCGTTTGCGTCATGGAAAATACACCCGGCTCCGACAGCGTACACCCCAAGATCGCTGGTATCTTCACGAGCAAGGATGTAGTCCTCCGGGTAATTGCTGCTGGTTTGGATGCTGGCATTTGCAGTGTCATTCGGGTTATGACTCCTCATCCCGACACTGCACCTCCAACAATGACTGTGCATGATGCTCTCAAGAAGATGCATAGTACGTACGGTTAGTCTCGAATCAACCTCCGCTGATGCATCTGTCCCCAGATGGCCACTACCTCAATCTGCCTGTTGTGGAAGCCGACGGGCGGCTAGTGGCAATCGTTGACGTACTCAAGCTCACATATGCCACTCTCGAACAGGTATGTTATGTTTAGTCAACCATCTTCCTGTGTTGACTTGTGGTAGATGAACGCAATGAGTGTTGAAGCAGCTGGCGAAAGTGCTGACACGGAGGGTGGTCCAATGTGGGGTCGTTTCTTCGATTCTATTGGCGGTCACGACGATACCGAATCCATGGTATCAGGCTCGCACCTCCCTACGGATGGTCACTCTATCTCAGCACACCACCTCTCCCGCACTCAACAATCACCCTACCCAGAAGTCCATCCCAATGACTCTGCTTCCGTTGTTGATGATGACCACGAGTCTGTTCTTGACGCGTACCCGCGCAAGAAAGGTGCACATAATATCCCCAGTATCACTGGTGCAGCCTCGAGCGTAGCCGTCGATGATGGCACCTATGTCTTCAAGTTCCGCACACCGAGTGGTCGGACGCACCGTTTCCAAGCCAGACACGACAGTGTCGAGATGCTCCGTGATATTGTATCCGGGAAGCTTGGCACCGACCCGTTCTTTACCTCGTACAACGGTGATCCAGACCAAAAACCCGACCCGACGGACTTTATATTGTCTTACACGGACACAGATGGAGATACGGTGTTGATCACAAGCGACAATGATATCGCTGACGCTGTCAAGATTGCACGTACGGCGGGCTCAGATCGTGTTGTATTGTTCATCCAAGGTGGTAAGCACTGGGAGGAAGCAGGTGCCGACAAGAGCGAGACCAAAGTCGCCGAGGTCACGACCCCCCTCACGACCCCCCCACAAGAGGTGGTGAAGGCAGTTGAAAAGCCAGAGGCTGTCCCAGAACTACCCGTCACTCCCCCTCCCCAGGTTCATGTGCCACCGCAGCAGGAGCTCGTAATGGGTATCCCCAAAGATCTGTTACTTCCTGCGAGTATAGGTGCCCTCGCCGTTGTCATTCTCAGTGTTTTCACCATCTCACGTCTGACGCGCGATTAGCGGAAGGAGGGAAGCGGAGCGACGGCGGGTCGAGGAACGCGGTTTTCAGTGGTTGTCTATGCCCTCATATCCATATTATCCCATCTTATGTTGATTGGTGCTGCCATCGACTATATTTCGCTGATTTGTGGGACGCATGGGCTTTTTTTTGTTGATTCCTACCGTACATGTTGCATCCATGCCGGCCGAGCGGTCTCACTCCTTTGCATATACGACTTTTTCACGATGTTCTTTTTCACGAAACCACCACGCATGACGAGTGCCCCCGATGAGTAATAGAATCAAGTTATAGACGCCCACCGGACTTGGAGATGGACAAACACCGGCCTCCGGAGTTCCGCAAGAGAGATCAAGTGAGCAAACTCCCAGCCGACAGTGAACGTCTATAAATTCGTCTGCCAGTCATGACATTGGCGCAGTTTAGTTTCGTCTTCGAATGCCGTCTGTGCCAGATCTTAGACTTGCCCAGCTCTTCGACGAGGTCAAGTGCGACGTCCTCACCAAGAATCAAGAGGTCGACAATGCACTCAAGCTCCAAGAGATATCGAGAGGCTTTCTCTGTGAGTCCCCTCGTAATGATATACCCATCTGGTCATTGAAACGAAGCCCGTCCGTTGGCGGTAGCGGACACAATCACAGGTAGATACACATGCAGCATCGATCGAACGACGGACATGAACTGAATTCGAGTTAAACAGTCCCAACGAAACAGATGAACGAATATGCACTCCGCGCTTCACTTGGCGACGATGTCTACTTTGACGAATCTACCGCTGCCCTCGAGGCGCACATCGCCAAGATAACCGGGAAGGAAGCTGGTCTCTTCTTGGCCTCTGGAACGATGTCCAACCAAATCGCCCTGCGGACGCACCTCCAGCAACCGCCTCACTCTGTCATCACCGACGCTCGCGCCCATATCTATCGGTGAGTATATGGGATCGTTCGCACACTCCCTCGTGCACTCATGGTGGGTTAGGATGGAGGCCGGCGGTGCTGCATTCCACTCGCAAGCCAACAGCATCCCTATCTTCCCTGAGAACGGTGGGTTCCGATAAAATAAGGACGTCGAGGTGATAGTCATAGCGTTGAGTTGATAGGTCACCACCTGACGTGGGAAGACATCGAGTCACGCATCGTGTCTGGGACGGACGTGCACGTGTAAGGCCTCCTTCCAGGTCGGCCGAAATCAAATCTCACCTCAATTTGACTGTATTCAGCGCGCCGACGCGGATCATCGCACTGGAGAATACCCTCAACGGGACCATCATCCCTCAAAAGGATGTATTGGAGATTTCGAGGAATGCGCATGCTCAGGACATCATCATGCACCTTGACGGAGCACGGATCTGGCATGTTCCTGTCGAAACAGGACTGTCTATGAAGGAAATCTGTGACCCCTTCGACTCCGTTAGCCTATGCCTTTCCAAGGGCCTCGGTAAGATCTCGTCCATTTCTTTTTTTATTTCACCTGCATTATAGTGCTGATACCGTTCTCCAGGTGCGCCGATCGGGACATGTTTGGTCGGCACAAAGGCCTTCATCACCAAGGCACGGTGGTTCAGGAAGCTTTTTGGCGGCGGAATGCGTCAGACGGGTTACCTGGTCGGCTGCGCTGCCTATGCGCTCACCCACAACTTCCCACTTCTCCCTCGCGTTCACGCGCTTGCTAAGCACATGCAACAGGGTCTGGAAACTCTCGGAGTCGGGATCCTAAGTCCCGCTGAAACTTGCATAGTGCGTCACCTGACATTTGTATTTATTATCGGAACAATAACATCGGACGATCGGTATCAACAAGTTGTTTTACGACCCATCTACTATCGGTGTGGAGTATTGGGAGATCGTCGAGCGTGCCGCTGCGCTCGAGAAACCCATCAAGATCAACGGGTCCCGTATCGTGTTGCACATCCAGAGCTCTTCCGAAGCGGTTGAAGATTTCCTTGACCTCGTGAGGGAATTGAAGGAAGAGAAGGCAAAGGCGGGCTGGACGCCCGATCAGGCACCACCCAAGAAGCGGAATCCCTTCCGGGACGTATATGTCAAGGCTACCAAGCCAACCTAGACACGTACGTTCCTAGTGGTAGAACCCGAATGAACCTGAATTATGTATATCTTGTGTGTTGGTACTCTTCGACGGCTGAGCATTGCACGGCATGTCATTGACCGGCTGTGAGAGCCTACCCTTAGAATACTTGTAGTCTCGGATCATGTTGTATCACAAGTATCACGGAATGCCGCATGCAAGGCCGCATGTAACAATGTGAGATGTGCAAGGGCCGCGATGCCATGCACAGTAAACCGGACGAGAGGGATGATGCGAACCGAAATAACTTACGTTGATGGCAAGGCATGAAGTAGAGGTGTACCTGCACAGTTAAACCAGTCTCACCTTACTTCACGACCCGGGGGATGTCCGCGTAATCGCAAATGGTTCAATAAACAAAATGACAGATTCGTCGGATCGATCTAAACGTCCCCGCCAGCAAGCGACCTCAACCCTTGCCTACATACCGCTGTTTTTCGTATTCCCTCCAAAGAGACTTGATGATCGTTTTCCCACCCGAATCCAGCGCGGACACCATCAGAGCGTCCCGACTATGTTCCCCCACCATCTCACACAAAGCAAACAACCCAGGTTCGAGATCCCTCCTCATCTCTGCGTTTATGATGCACAATGGATCGTTGAACGCGTCCACGTACGCGACGAGGACGTACGACGCGTGTTTCGAAAACGGCTTCGCGAGGGACTCTGCTTTCTGCGATTCGGTGGACGTCGATGAGTGCGCGTAGGCGTGCGTTCTTGGGACAGTTTTGGTGGTAAGCGAGGTGAGGAGACGAGCGAGAGCCCGCGCTTCGTCCGTGGATAAAGGTTGGGAGGCAGATAGCCACGACGGGAACGTATCCGTGACGATTTTGCTCTGTTTTGCGCCGAGCTGGGGACGTATCTTCCGGCTGAGCATGATCAACTGGCGGAGGACAAGGCTGAGGTGAGGAAGGGTGTGCACGACAAGATCGCGTCGCAGTCGAATAAGTGCACCAATGATAGTGACGATGTGGTGGAAAATAGGGAACGCTGTCGTACCATCATGCTCTGGGGAACCAGAGAGCATTTTGTTAAGGAGTGACCATATACTGCCGAGATCCACGGAGCGAACAGCTGTTGGCTGTGATTCAACGTCAGCAGATTAGTCCGGAATCACACCGAGGAATGCGCACCCGATCTGAACAATGCCTTGCAATAAATTCCAGGTATTGCATTTTTAGATGTGATGAACCCCAGTAGATCTCTCCTCGGTCAGCGAACAGATTGAAACAGCGCGTCGCAAAGTTCTGAATGACCTTTAGCGTGCCTGTGAACGTTTGTCGGTAACATGAAAACTTTTACTTATGGGATCAAGTCTACCTTGTGGTGCGTCATGTAGCATGACCTTACCGAGACGAATCAAACGTTCACGCTGACCCACTCGGAGTCCGCTTCCTCCGATTCCTTCTGCCAGGGTATCTAATAAGTGAGAAAAGTCTTCGACGGACAATTTCTTCGAGGCTTGTGCGACGTGAGCGTCCATGATATGTTCGACTTTTAAGATAGAGTTAGAAGCACGAGACAGAAGCACAGAAACAAGATGACGCACTATCAGAGCCCCGGTCGCCACCGTTGACTACATAAAAACCGACAAGGACATCGAGGTGAACACGATGCGAGACGTCAGGCATACACCAGAGCTCCTCAAACAGAAGCCCGAGGACGCTTGAACAAATCTCAGAATCCAGTCTAGCGGAATTTTCACTACGAATCATTGATGTCGCCAATTTCAGCCCAAACGGAATTGAAGCAACTTGAGCTAGAAGAGAGTCAGAAACAGTGACTACGTGACCCTTGATGAACGCACAACTCATTCCTAGCCACCGCGTCAACGACAAGGTGCGACACCATGCGTTGATTCGTTCACTTGAGAGGAACTGATCTATCTCGGTGGCATATCTTTCCACTAATCTCCGAGCGTGTGGTAAAAGCGCAGACTCCAGAGCCTCGAGGAGTGTCTTCAGCACACATTTAACCCGATCGGGCAGACTGCAGTGTGTTCATCATATCACTAACATGCAGAATTTATCATGAGACCGTACCTAGCGGGATCAAAGTCACCTGTCAAACGCTCGATAAGCTTGAGGACGCTTGACTGAACGACGATATGCGTCCACGTCTCCTGAGATTTCGGTTGTGAAAACGGTCGAGCGGCTATAAGTGTAGATATAGCGCTGGAGATGGATACTACTGCCTCTGGTTCCTGTGAACGAAGGAGGCTCCTATAGCAGAAATCATTGTCAACATACACGCAGAGAGAAGGTTGGAACGCACACGACGTGTAATTGTATCAAATCGAGGGTGACACTTGTGAGTGCCTTTGAAGGGGAAGATATGCATGATGAAGATCTGAGCAGATGGTTGACAAAAGCCAAGGAAGTCTTCATACATATTCTGCTTGAGCACAGTACAAAGTAAGAATGTAAAACTCACGGTGTGGTTTGGTGTATTCAAAAATTGCCCCATGCGCTGCAAAAAGACCCGAACAAACGTCAGTCGGCGAAACCATTTTTTCAATTCCTCTGCTGGGATCCCGTCGCCCGTTTCCTCTGTGTGAGATTCCCCCCGAAGTCTCGCATTACTTCCATCCATGACCTTCCCCTTCGCTTTGTTTCTTTGCCCGTTCGCGCCCTCTAACTCTGCGCAAATTTGAATGTCACCCGCCGTGGCCCTCCTGACCAGCTCAGCACGCACGGGACGAGTGAAGTACTCTGGAGGCATATAATGAAGGAGTCTGTACACATTGCATGCGACAGTGAGTT